>WSXT02228123.1:0-16442 GCA_011762715.2 Neuroterus valhalla | reverse complement strand
CTAATTTTTCGAATTTTCAATTTTTTTACGTATTTTTTTTTATATTCTTCAATTGGTAATGAATATGTGGTAAAATAATGGCTCATGAAAAATGGTTTTTATTTCCTTTTATTCCACCCTATAAAATACCTGAAATTCATTCTCCTAGACAAGAATACCCGCTTAATATTGTGAAAAACAGCCTTTGTTGCTGTATTTTTAAACCAAGGCAAGTGGAACTTTTAGTTTCGGGTCAGGTTGGGTTTTCGGGCTTCCGGGTCGGGTCGGGCTTTGTACCCGACTTGAAGTCATTTGCTTATCACTACTAAAACCATAATTAATAATCCAGTATTCTATAAGATTCACAGATTACCTTTACGGAAAGTTTGCTTGAGATTTATCATTCAAAGAGAAATTTCTCAAATTTATAAACTTTGAGTATTGTTATCTATAAAAAATGTCTGTCGTAAAAATTTTTGGAACTGCAAACTAAGCATATTAATCGTTCTAGACCTTATTAAACTTCTGTTAAAAATAAGTTAACAAAATTCTTACAAAGTGTTCTCAACCCTTGAAAATCTAAAAATTTCATAGAAGAAGTTTACAAATTCTTTGACCGCTTGCTAAAAATTTTTTTCTTCTAATATTTCAATATTGTTTCATAGGTATACCGGTGAAACGGAGAACAGCGAAAACGAAGAGGAGGAACGAGTTCCGGAAGAAAGGCCTCCCAAAACCGTAGTTCCCCCTAAATCCCCCGAACAAGAAAAGTACGACAGTGTAACCGAAACAATAATGGAAGTTTCGCGAGTCGGCATCAGTGAAAAGACTTCCATCTCCGAAGAAGATGAAGTCGATTGCGCGAAAAACACATCCTCAAATGAGTCAGCAAAAACCGTCATTGACGATTCCAAAGAGGAAGAAATCAAGTCATCGAATCCGAAGAACGAAGATGACGTCAGATTATCAGCTTCTAGTCCCATAGAACAGCCTTCAGATACCAGTGAAGTTAAAAATCCAGTCTCTGAAGCTCGAAACAATACACAATTCGACTCAGCCTCTAACAGTCCAGCCAGTAGCCCTACAGATAGATCTCTTATCAGTCCTAAACCGCAACCCCAAGCCACCGATTCACAGTCAAAACCCGAGGAAGCAACGCCCGAACCCGTTCAACGAGTCTGCGACTACCAATCTTTCAACACAGTCACTCAAACCGACAGGAGTCTTGTCATCAAGATCTGTACAAACAAAAACTCTCAGTTCTCAATCGCGTCGCGAGTTGTTGGAAATAGCAGCGAGAATCACAACCCAACTACAGAATCAGAGGAAAATAATAACCGAGAATCTTCGACCTCTGAGGACAAAAATTCTGACAGGGGAAGGGACAGTCCTGAAAGTTTTCATCTTGATGAATGTGATAGTGATTCTGACAGTGAGAAACTCGCTGTCGTTGATAGCAACGCCGAGGAACAAGGAGAAGCGGATAGAGAACAAAGTTCAAAAATGGAAACAGATGAAACAAAGGATCAAGAAAGAGAAGAAAATCCAGTGGAACCCGAAGCCCCAGAAAAACCAAAACCCGAAGAAAGCGACGGAATTGTCCTCGCTGGAGAGGAAATTCCAACTATCGAACTGAACATTGAAGTAATACCAGAAAATATGGAAGCTCAAGATCTTTTGCGAAAATGTATTGAAGCCGCAAGTACTGTATGCGTTTACTGCAACCATGCGCGTCACATTGCAGTCAACGGCAAACAACTAGGACTCCATATGCTCAGTGAACATCGGTTTCAGCCTCAGCATCCAGCCATCATTCTCCAAACCGAGCAGATCATTTCCAAAATGAAGAAATGCATCGAGGAGTTGGACTCTCAATGTTTCAACCTTGATTCCTACAGCACGCCACACGGAACTTATCATATTCCGATTCCGAGGATTTTCGAATGTTTCAACTGCAGGTTTTCCTCCACTGTGCACAAAGAACTCTACCTTCACAACAGGAAAATGCATCAGAAGACGATTCTCGTCTGTGTCATGTGCAAATCGACGTTTTTCAGCTACAGCGAGTTACTTTGCCATCTTTGCCCGGGAGCTTACTCTCCAAATATCAACGTTAAGTATAGATGCTGTCTTTGTCCCATTAGCAATCTTCCTTCCGCTTTCAGACTAATGGTCCATCTTAGGAAAAGGCATCATGCTTGTGACGTTTGTCTAGAGTCGACGGGAAACCAACAACGACTTTCCAATCACGTCTGGAAGCACAAGCTGCATCATGTTTGCTACCGATGCGGCATCTCCTACAGGAACAAACCCGACATCACGAAACATCTCTTCTGGAAACACGGAACAGAGAGTGTCCTCTGTAAAAAATGTCTCCAGAAGAAGTGGCCACACGTATATCATTTCTGCATTCCTCCGACGGCTTTTGTCTGCGAGGAATGTAGTTTGACTTTCTCCCGAGCGGTGGCGCTAAAAGTTCACAAGAGACTTCATTCTGAAGACGCACCTCATGTTTGTGAGGAGTGTTCCGAGAGGTTCATTTCGCAAAAACTCTTGACGAAGCATGAGATAAAGCACAAAGAATCGCCAGTGATTGAAGAACCGACTCCGGTAGAGGAGGAGATGATGCAGGAGGAGAAACATGAGAAGACTGAGGAAGAACAAGTTAACGATGAACAGATAGAGGTTGTGAAAGAGGTCACAGAAGAGGAATCGAAGAAGAAGAAAGTTGTGGATCTATACGACCTCCCGCCTTTGAATTTATCATCCGAAAGTGACAGCGATTCGGAGGAGGAGAAACCCAAGTCTGAAGAGAAGGACGAGAAGGAAGAGTCTCAAGAAAGTAAAATAGAAGAGTCAATAGATACAGAGAAGTGCGAAGAGCAAGAACCAAAGAAAATTGAGCTTGTTGAGGAATCAATAGAAGGGGAGAATATAGTTCAGGTAGAGCTAAACGAGGAAGAGAAAAAAGAAGAAGCCCAGATCATGGATGGCATCTGGGACAACTTTAAATCCTACGCAGCTAGTCTTGGAATTCAAGAATCAACAACAACGGCAGCGAAAGGAACAGACACCGACATCGAGTTTCTAAAGTCCGTGATTCTAGCTGATCACGATTACTGCACTGTGGCTCTAGAGCACGAAAAATCGCCTAAAGAAAATGAAGATTACCAGAAAGCGAGGAGTAAATCTCCAGAGGCTCCGATTACAGAAACTCCTGTAAAGACCGGATACGAGCAAGAGGCAAAGAAGAAACTTAAGGCTTCTAAGAAACGGAAACGGAACGGGAGCTCTTCTTCAAGCGATTCTTCGAGTGATTCCGGCTCTAGTAGTTGCTCCTGTGGAAGCAACTGCAGCTGTTCCTCTTCCTCCGGAAGTTCATCAAGTTCCAGCAGCAGTTCTGATTCGGATAGTTCTGCATCCGAAGGTTCGCCGAAGAAGCAGCACAAGAAGAAGGAAAAGAAGAAGTCGGACGTGGAGCCAGAAGTGAATCAGACTCAGGAAAACGGATCTTTCGAGGAAATCATTGAACCCGGTGAACCTCCACAACCAGTCCTGCGGGAATCAGACTTGGAAACAGACGAATCAGAAACTGACGAGGATTTCTATGACGAGAATCCTCAGAAAATGGCTGACAAAGTCCTCGCGGAGAAGAGGAATCAGCTTATCTTATCGACCTCAGTTCCTCCAGTTCCTACGGAGCCTGTGCCACTAAACAACGGAACTGTTCTTGATACCGACTCCCCTGGTGTTCAGGAAACAAGCACTCCCAGTATCCAGGTGAGAAAGAAGGTGAAGACCAAGAAGAGGAAGAAGGCTGATAAGGGTAAACAGAAAGTCCCAATGGTAGAATCGATAAAGCTTAACATTCCCAGATCCTTTTATGACAACCGACCCGGTTTTCATTCTTCTCCATCTGTTATCACCGTTCAGCCGAGCAGATCTTCTACGCCCAACTTTATGTCCCAGGAAGCTTTTGACTCGGCTCATAACATCGCAGGAAGTGGGTCTGAGAATGAGAACAAGAGGTCTTCGAAGAGAAAGAGAATTCCGAAACGTTTCTATGGGGATTCGAGTGACGAAGAGAATGAGAGGCTGATGCCAAAGTGGAGGAAGATAGAGCAACCAGCTTTTGCTCCAATTCCGAGGCCCCAGGTTCAACCGCAGATTCAGAGGATTGTGACGCCGCCACCTTACAGTGGAACAACCTTAACTTTAAAGCGAAGTAATTCAACCTTCAAGGTCGAAACCCCAGTGGTAAGTGCTAGTGCCAGTGCTAGTGCTAGTGAATCTGAAGAACCGGTAGAAAGCAGCAGTGATTCGGAATCTGAAGCTGACGATGGACCGCAGATTCATTTACCTCAACATCTCCCTCCAAATCCGGAACGGGTGGATAATTTGTATTGTTATTGTCAGTGTCCCTATGACGAGGTTTCGGAGATGATAGCCTGTGATGGAAGTGACTGTCGAATCGAGTGGTTTCACTTTGAGTGCGTGGGCATTATGGTCCCGCCAAAAGGTAAATGGTACTGTCCGGACTGCAGAAAGAGGCTCGGCATCCCGGAGGACAACGATGACTTCGTATACTCCCAGTAGCCGTGCTTCGTGCCTAGATTTAGTCGAAAGAAGATAAGAGACTACTTGAATTTTCTAATTATTAGTTACAATTTTTATTACCAAGCTCACGCGCTTCTAGGTACCTCCTAGCATTTCCTTACCTTTTTCTGCTTGGTAAATGACACACTGTTCCATGTTGATATTTTTCGTAAATTGAGATAATGTTTGTAAATAGATGTAAATACTCCCCTAGAGTTTATAACGAGCGTCGGAAGGTTTTTTGTGTAAATTTGTTTGTACTTCTTTTAATGGCGTCAGTGTAAAATGAAGGTACTTTAGTGAAGACAAATGGAAGCACTAAAGATACTTGATACCGGGGTTCCTTAAGGGATTGAATTGTGGAGGGAGGAGAAGGGAATGAGGGCTGAGAGACTGTTTCAATTTTCTAGATTGTTAATGACTGTCGGCACTGCTGGCAGTGTCTTGGCCTACGTTTCGATTCAAAGCCTATTTTTTTCATCGAAGTATAGTACTTGGGATCTATCGAGGAAAAAGGAAAGAGGATTGATCCATTGAAAACTGCATTTTTTCTTGGAATCACGCGCCTGATTGTTAAAAGTGTGTAAATTTTGAGGGATTGACCTATATATTTGTACTAGAAAGTCCATAAATGCGCAATCGAGGTAACAATTTCACCATATTTGATTCCTAAACTAAAAATATTTTGCAAAATGATAAAAAATAGAGAGATTCGAAATAAAGAATTCTAAGATTGGTTCATTCCCAAAAAGTAGAAAATAAGGGAAAAAAAAAATTTGGCTAAGTGTCAGAAACGACGCATTAGAAACAAGGGTACTTACAACATTTTGAAAATATTTTCAAATTTTTATAATCTTCCTCGAAGTAAAATGTGTTCCACTATTTCAAGCTTGAAATTTGGTATAGATCATTTCTTCACGATTAATTTTGAATCTCAAAGAAAAGGTGCTTGTAATCGACAACGGTCTCAACGTCGAAAAAATCGATTTTCATCGAATTCAATAATTCTGCTTCAATTAGCCATGGTTTCCTTGATTGTTCTAAAAAATTCCCGCGAGGAATTCAACGGCCATGAAAGCCATTTATAAAATTAAATATTACAAAATCAATCCGTATAAGCTATTGTGGAATCGTTTTGTTTTATTGTTTACTACATTTTTCAAACAAACAAAAAAATACAAAAAGGTAATGAGTAATGTACAAACATAAGATCATTTACTTCAGTTATTTCGAACAAATGTTGAATAAAGAAAGATGTTAGGGGCCTTCATTCAAACATTAATTTTCGAAATAAGAATTATAGCCTACGATGGCCAGTTGGACGTTTAGTAAACAATTATTTGACTCTTTTTATAAAATTTATGGCCATTGAGTTCCGGTAGAATGATTATGATTTTATTCACTGAAATCTCTTTAAAGCACCTGGAATATAGAAAAATTGAATAAAATTCAAAAAGATTTAACAAAATAAGTGGTCAATCTCTCCATAAATTCATATATTTTATGAATTTCGGGCCTTAAACATGTGACTAGAAATTTGATTGAAGTTGGATTTTGACACCTTCCCCTATAGAATCAGATTGAACCAATCACTAATTTTTATGAAAGTACTAAAAATTAGTTGTATAGCGTTTGCATTGAAAAGTCTTTCATGGATGATTTTATGAAAATAAACTTTCTAAACTTCGACAGGGATCATTTAAATATTCACAATGCCATTTTTCTCAGTACATGAAAGTTTCCGATTAATACATATTGCTTAAAAATTGTCTACAAAAGATAAAATTTTAAGCTGACGCTGAAAGAAATCGAGTCTTGAATGAAAATTTGTACATTTTTCATTCCACAGTATTAATCGCAGAGCTTTATACAAAACATTAATTCCTTAATTATGTACATATTAGGACGAAAGTATGGCGAGACGAATTTTCTTCTCAGCAGAATTTTCTAAATACTTTCTAAGAAAAAAAATTTGGAGCAAAACGAAAAAAGAAATGAAGGCAGTTTTCTATATCAATTAAATGTATACGAAATTTCATTCTGGTGATTTTTTGTGTGTAAATGAACAGTTCATAATACGGTAATCAAGAACAACATGCGATAGGAATCGAAATATGAATTCCGAAAAAGGAACATTCCAAAATTGTAAACTCAAACAAAAAAATGATTCCAATTATTTTCTTTAGATAATTGTTTTTTTTTTTGTTTTCACGTTTAGAAGGCGTAATATAGGACACACGACACTATGTTTTTTATTAATCAATTTGTTTATTACGCTAGAAAGATTCGTTACACGTTTGAAGTTTATATAAAAGTTCCAATTGTTATTTTAATTTATAATCATACTTCACAAGTTACGTGAATCCTAATTGTGTCAGATCATTATTCATAAACGTATAATGATATTCATAATAAAGAACGAAAAATTGTTTGTTGTAGATCGTTCGTTCAAAACGAATGTAATATTGATTTTATTAAATTCTCAGATGTTAAATTTATTATTCTTGTTTCGGAAGGGAAGAGTTTAATTCCAACTCTACATTTTTAATGTATAATCAGTGCAAACGAGATATTTTATTGTTTTAACAGTATTTTTAACCAAAATTCGACTATTTGCTAATTTTAAGAATCTTCAAGCCAGGAATCAAATTTCTGATAGTGTGTATACAATTTTGGAAAACTCTTCCCCTCGAGTATGTACTTTGGAATCGACTAATTTCAAACAATATTTATGTATGTGAACAAATTAGGTTTTTTTCTCACTCAGAATTTTCATTAATTTAGGTTTATCCGTACGATGCAGAGAAGACGTAGAGTTTGAATGTTAAGTCAAGTCTCGCCAAAGAAGATTTTAGAGTAGTTGGAAGTTGATATATTAGAAAAAACGACGATGACGTAGGGAAGAAACTTGAAGTTTTCTGCTCAAAGTATCTAATGCCATTTTTTATCGCCGCAGAACGAAGCATAAATAGACTTTTTATATCTGTAAAGCCGTAGTTTTTTAGGCGCCACCTTCGTCAGCCCTCCTCTCCTTTGGCAATTTGATTCCCATAATGTATGTGGCAAAATCTTTGTAAGATATACTCTGTACCATAAAACGATAATACATTATTCTGATGAAGCCTAGCTTATGCTATGATTATTTGTATATATAGATTTATTTGCCCTAGTCAGTAGTCATAAAAAAAAATAAAAAATTTGAAGAAAAAAAGTGAAGTTGCAATGCGTTATATGTTTCTTTTTGAATTAAAAGTTGAATGAAAGAAATAGAATGTCAGAAATCAAATTTTGAATCTTTCTAATTTTAAAATTTTACAAAGCGCTTTATATATAAAGACCTGAATAAATTGGAATTACATACTGAACAGTTGAAGACTATCAATATTTTAATTATATTCCATGCGTATTTATGCTAAAAGAATAAAGTTAGAATAAAAAAAATGAGAATCGTTACATACGGTAAGGGGGAAAAAAAACATTTTCGAGAGGGTTTCAATGCAATTTATAAAAAATTATATTTTCGAAATAAAAATTGTTATTTACTTCACCTCTGGTAAGAAATCGAAGTCTGCTTCGGAAAATATTCTTGGTGTTGATTTGTTTTCATTTTTAGCATTGTCATGGGGCACAAGAGCTGTTAAAAAAGTGAATGCTTCTTCAATGCTCAAGGGTTCACCTACATTTTAGATTTTTCAAATAGGAGATAAGCAATTTTCAAATGTGATAAGATTATTCGGTTTCAATTAAAATAAATTTTTTAATCAGTATAACTGACCGTAATATTTGCACGCCTCTGATTTTTTATTAGAGCCTGAACCAGCTTTTCCTAAAAGAACATCAATGAAAGTTTGTCGCGTCAAAATTGGATTCTCAACTTCCATAGGGTTCCCAAATTTCCGAAAAGCATCCTTCAATTGTTGCATCGAAATTCCAAAAGCAGGACGATGATTTACATAGAGTCACACGAATTCTTCAAAATTGATATCCTCTATCAACCTCCCAGTTTCGGCATAATTTTTGTAGGAAACTTCACCCATCATGCACTCCAACTTGTGAAAAATATATAGAAATTTACATCCTAATTATTTATCTGATCAATATAAAAAATTAACTAGGTGTACAATCTTTTGAAATTCAAAGAATGCAACTTATTTTACCATTTGTTAATGTGTAGATAAAAAACCTCTTCATTGGTAGGAAAATATCCAATAGATCGCATTAAGTTTGGAAGTTGCTTGGTGGAAACTTTATCTGATATTATCCTAGCATCTGTAATATTTTCGCCTTGGTGTAAAATTTGACTGTAATAAAAAAGGTCCTGCATTTCATTGGCCAACTTGACATCATTTCTACTGATCTGTTAAAAATAATAATTTCGAACATAAATTATAGTCTCCAAAACCACAAAACTATTATTCGAATAATTATTTTTAAATCAACGATTATATCGTTCCCATTTTTTGGATTTATTTCGTGATCATTCAAATAATCTTTTATTTTGGAATTCACTATTATGGTGAACACAGAGAAGTTATTTTATTTACCTCAAATTAATTTCCCATTTCAAAACACATCTGTCATTATATCCAAGAGTGAATAGAAATTTATTGCAGGGACTAACACACATTTTTAAAATCTGTTAAAATATATAAAAATGTGTATCTAGTAGATTGAGGACTTAATTTGTTATGGAAAAAAATTTGAGAAAATCAGGAGGAGGAATTACATTTTGATGATGTCCAGTCATTCCAACTATTTTGTATGGATTCCCATCCAAGGGAGTCATTTGTATGCCAATTTCTTTTTCAGTAGCAAAAACTATGTAGGATCGAGTTTCAAAATCAGATGTAGTAGTTATAATCTAAAAATGTATATTGGAATGTCAGAAAAAATAAAAATCTCTTTTAGAAATCGAATTATCAGATTTAGGGTAGTGCCAAACTAACAGTTTAGATACCTTCATATTTGTAATAGGAGATCCGTAAGTGGGGCCCAGAAACGTTCCTCGAATCATTTTAGTCATGTCGTTTAATAGTCGGAACTTGTACTGAAATCATAAAATTGATTGTATTTTGGAAAAAATATAAAAATAATGACAGATACTTGAGGAAATGAAATTGCGTTCATAAAAAATTAAAAAATGATATACCTCTGAATTTGATAAAACCAAAAACCTCTCAACTCCGATTTGGGGGTACCAAGCCATAGAAAGTGGGATAGCATTTGACTCAATTTTATCAACGTGCAGAATTTTCAACCCTGGTTCTGGATAAGGTCCACTATTAAAAATTTGCATTCAAATTTTATAACTTTTCTTTTCCACTTCAACATTTTTTAATTTGAGAAATTTATCTTATAGCTTACCTTTTTTTTAGATCATATTCAATAAGGTACTGATCTTCACCGAGTGAGGAAAAACGAGGAACTTTCGTATTGTTCGTCGGTGGCCCAAATAATATTTCTCTTATGGGAAAATAATGAGAGTGGTATTTTCCAATAAAATTCCAAAACCCCCAGGTGCGTTTCTTTTCCGTTCTTTCAAACACTGCTACCGTCATGGCATTATCCTAAAAATATTCTGTTTCAGTTTGAATGGTGAGTATTAAAAAGTTATTATTATGAATTAAACATCCTAACATTGACAGTTGAAATGGGTAATTTTAGCGTGGAACAGAACCGTTGACAATTTTACAGGTCGGTAAATGTCGGTAACAGAAATCTGTATTCACAACGTTTGCAGATTTGCATTTGCTTAGTAGAGTCCAAAAATAAAGAACAGAATTCGAAACCATTCCTACCGAATAAGCCATGTAGATGGAGTCCTCAGAGAAAGTAATATTTAAAATAGCCTCTGTTGAATGTTTGAATGGCGTTTCATCCAATAGTTCCAACGTATCCGGGTGTGAAATCCACATGACCCCATTTTCTAATCCACAAACTAGCATATCAGCTAAAAAAAAATGAATTACGTTAGAGCCATTCACCTTGTGAAATACAAATTCGGATTTTAGAACTATATAAACCTGTGAAATGGAAATGTTATATTCAATATTGAAAAAATAAATTTCGTTATTACCATTACTCACATTTTGGAGAATACTTGAGGGCTGTGACAGATTTTAAACATTCATGAGCTTTCAAAGTGGAAACGTGGGTAATTTCGAAGTTAATTGTTTCATTATTAAAAATTTCAGTAAAGTTAGGAAGAGATGGAGTTTTTCTGGAAACCATTAGTGAGTGGTTTGTGTAATTAAATAAACGAACGAAACCAGACGAGTTCCCGATGGCGATATAACTTCTGAAAAATTATAATATTTAGCGGTTAAATTTTGTTTGTAATATTGTTTTCTTCTGGTATTCTTTTTATAAAATCTGAAGGATACAATATAAATCGACATTTTAATCTGGGAATATCAAGCCAAGCCAATCTTCCTGATTTTGTGCCTGCAGGAAATTAAAAATTCACTCAATAATGAAAACAAAACGATCAACAAGAGAGTTTCAAGCACAGATTTCTGTTACCGACATTTACCGACATGCGGCGCATCGATGGTTATGTTCCATGCTTAATTGGTTCAAGTCTGTACTAAAAGTATCTTAACAATGTCCATGTCGGTGAATGTTCGATTTAACAAAAGGAGAAAATAATATATCAATCAGAATACATACACACGACCAATTTTTCGATATCAAAAACTTTTTTTCCAAAGTTGCATCTGTCGGTCGAGGGCTATTTGATACACAACTTTCTCCAGTTCTACAATTATTTACCCTATTTTTTCTGTCAAAACTCTTATTTTTTGGAAGGTATTCAATTTCAAAAGTTATATTAGATTCAATCTCGTCAAAATTTCATTCAGATTCATAATTCACGAATTGGGAAATTGTCTCATTCTTGCTTTCGTATTCTGTTGAAGATGTATGTTTACTGTCTCCACATACGTTATCTTTGTCTGATTCTTCCTCCAAATTTTTACACTCTCCATCGATACTTTTTATAACTGAAAAGAATATGAAATAGATTTAATGCTTTTGCGATGATCCATTATGATAAAATGAGTTGTTTCGGGTTTCGATCGTGCACAAAACTAAAAAAATTGTCGACGTTACACGAACATTGCAACTCGCATCTTCAGGACTGGCTTAAAACTGAGGTTTTAGGTTATGATGTTATTATTATATGTATGCTCTCAACGACTCAACGATGCCTGCGATTGGCCAAATACCCCACTGTGGGGACTGTAACCTGATTGGCCAATCAATTCTTTCTAAAAAACCAGGATGGAAATCATAACCTGAAACTATGAAACCTCAGTTTCAGGCCAGTTCTGAAGATGCAAGCTGTAACGTTCGCAAAACGTCGACAAAATTTGTTGTTTTTTACACGATTGAAACCCGAAATAACTAATTTTGAGAATACGAAAGTTTGTTCTTGCATTTATATTTTATAAAAATTTGCTCTCATAATTTTAGTTTCAATCATGTGTAAGATTTTTACTTAGAATTACCGTGTGGCTCATGTTGAATAGATTTGGGAGCTTTCAGTTCAGATGGAAGATCAAAACTTATTGAGCTTATCGAATCGAAATGGCATTCATGACACCAGTATAAAAGGTTCAATTCTTCATCGTAGAAATGCAAATGTCCTTGAGCAGTACCAAGGACGATTGTGCTGTAATTGTTTAATTAAATATTTTCTGTAATTTTTTTGAAAATATTCTGCAGTTTAGTAATTGGAAATCAATCTGTAAATTATTTTTTGATTTGATAGAAATAATTTGAATCAGTTTTCCAATAACCCACTCATTCTGACGAGCAATTTGAGTGATTTCACTTTTTTGAAGATGAATCCCTTTTACAAATTGCATTTCGTTTTAAGCCTCATTTTTCAGATTAATTTTCCCAGTAGAATAACTCCACAATAAAATGAAGCCTGGTAATTAAACAGTCGAAATATAAACAAATATTCAGAAATATGGAACAATCTTAAAATTTATTCTTCACGATGCATATTCATTAATTTATTATTGAAAATAAATTTTCTCCAATGAAGTATCCAAAGAAGAATAAAAGGAAAATTTTTTACCAGTAGAAGTGCTAGTTTTTGCTCTTCTTATTCCTTCAGATAAGTAAATAGAATTATTAAAAATGCCAAAGTCTCGTTTTTTTGTAATATATGGCTGATGTACATTCAAAGTTTTCTTTTTCTAGAAAAATAAATTCTTAAATTTTAAATTATAAACTGGATTTATAAATTTCGGAGAAAGGGATCAACTTTTTTTCTAACCCAAGTGATGAACAATACATGATGTTCGAGTGTGAGTACCAATTGATCTGAACTATTTTCATTGAAGCTAATTTCTTTGACTCTATCTCTTTCCGTAGCTTTCAGTTCGACCGAAGCTAGAAAGGCAAATTACAATTTTTCACAATACAAAATTTTTGGCAAAACTGAGCTTTAGAAATCATTATAGTTTTGAATTTTGAAATTATAAAGTAATAATTTATGTTTAATTTTATAGAAATAAATTAAGAAACTTGCCATCAGGAACATCGTGGCCACAAGTCCATTTCCAAAAATGTAATATCTGACATTTTTCATTTCCCACAGTTACAACGTATTTAGAATCGTAGCTTATTTTTTCAGCAGTCATTCCTACTTTACCATGAGGATTAAAAAGAGTGCAAATGGAAATGCTATAAAATAATTGTTTATACTAAAAATATATACATTATGTTATATAACTTATAATAAAACCACAACGCTACAACAGACATATTCAAAGCGGCTCGATTATATCTAAAGTTTCTATTAATGTCAGAATTTTCTTAATTAAATGAAATAAAAAAATATTCCAATGTAAGTACCATTTTTCTGTGTCCCAAATCGAAATTTCTTTAACTTCTGAGAGAGAAAATAAATTACACCATTAATAATTTGATTAAACTAACGTGTCCTTGGAGTGTAAACATTTCTTTAGATCGGTAATCATATAAAACTGCCGCATGTGAACATGCGTAAGCCACTAAAATTCTTTTTTTTTGTTGTTAAATTCACGATTGGAACGGCGGTGTTGAGGCCGAAAACCCATTCGAGTTTCTGAAAATAAGATGTTTACAAGGATTTATTTTGTATTCACCAAAACTCATTCACTTTGAATTTACTTTTGGAATACATTTTGAATTTATCTGAATTAATTTCGAATCAACTGAAATTCATCTTTCAGATAATCAGAATAATCAAATCGGAATTGATTTTAAATTTAAATTAAAAATCAAAAGAAAATATGTCAACGTTTTTTTTAAATATACTACACATTCTCAATTATTTGGATATTACGTATTCTTCTTCCAGGTCATATATTTTTTTACTTACGAAAGCACAAATATTCGAGTCTTTTAAATTTGTCAAATTGATTTTTTCATCACAGGAAACATCAGACTCAGGATCTGCCTCAGAAAATGAAACCGTTGACGACATTTTGAAATTATTTTTAATCTTTGAGATATATCTGTTGTAAAATAGAATGAGAAATTAAGAAATTCATATGCACTTACAAATTGTCAGATTTTTGACAGATGCACAATACATAATATGTATTATTATCAAAGCAGGAGTCGATAACTATTTTTAAAAAGCCGAATTCAAATCTCCTGAATATTGTCACTTGTTATTTGAAAATTATAAGAATTTCCTAAATGAGGATCATATTTTAATTCAGGATTTTAAAACCTACAGTACATTTTTGCGAATAAAAAGATTTTCCCTCCAATTTCACCCAAATAGTTCAATTTCTCTATGAGCTGTTATATATATGTAAGACCTTTGCCACTTTATTATCTGTAGTATGTTCTTAATTGCTGGCTGAGTTGCATGTTTCTATTCAGACATTTATGCATATGTTGTCAACAGTGCTTGGTTCGTGGAGCCAAATTGAGGAAAAAAATGGAAAGTACATGATATTTTTATTATACTGATATTTGCGGACCTACCACTATTATCATTTTATAGTTTGCAATCATTTCATGTGAATTTAATTTTTAAATTCTACCAAAAATTACATTTTTATTTATCATGAATCATCAGATCATTTTTGTTTCACTAATTTTATGTTTGAAAAGTGAGGGTATTAATTCGGCCCCAGCTGGTATTTCAAATTTACTGGCAGAACAACTTTCATTATCTACTAAGGTGGTAAGTGACATCTGTATTTTTATATTTCATTTGCATATATCTATTGTAAATGATAAGAATTTTATATTCAGATCAAATTCATGACAAAGTTTGGATATTTGCCCTCGAATGAAAAATCAGAGTCTCTTCACAAGGAAAATTTTTTAGTCGACGCCATAAAAAATCTACAGAAGTTCGGAAACATTCCAATGAGTGGGAGAATCGATAATGAAACTTTGAGGGTAGGTTTTTTTTCCTCAAAAAACAAAAAAAATATCAGGAGGCTATTAAGGGGGGATATAGGTTTAGACAGTTCAAAAAAATCGAATTTTTTCCTATTTCATAAATTGTTAGTAAAACTACCGAAGAATATTTTCCCAAAGTTTCAATGAAAAATTTCAATTCGTTCATAATCTTCTTTATGTGGATTTCTCCCCGTACGTGTCGGACCGCACGGCACGTGCACGTAAGGGGTCGTCCATAAACTACGTAGCCGATTTTAGGAGGAAGGGGGCTTGTAAGAAATACTACGGTCACCCACGGGAGGGGGGGAGGCAGTTTCAATCAGATCTATGTAGCCTTTATTAAAACTCCATTAAATAATTCAGTAATAAATTAACTCTAATACATTATGTAAGATTGTAGCAAAAAAAAAGTTCAATTTTCGTCACGCTGTAATTTCCACGGTCAAGATTTTCAATTTTTCCGGTCAACTAGAGATAACATATTTATATTTGTTGCAAAACACAAACTTTTTGTTTTAATCGAATCTGAACATCCTTTAACACAAAAGATTAAACATTGCAAAATAAATAAATTTTTAGGAGAATACTCTAATTTCCAACAAAAAAAGATAATTTTTTTAAAAAATTGAAACACTTAAATTTCGAAACGAAAAGATGCATTTTTTACTGAAAAGATCAATATTTAACTGGAGCACTTCAATTTCCAACCATGAAGGTGAATATTCAAACAAGAAGAATAATTTCCAAAAAGAAAGAATCAATTTCTAAGAAAAAATATGAAGTTTTAACAAAATAGTTGAATTTCAAAGTCAAAAAATAATTATTTTCAACCAAAAGTGGAACAGTAACATTTTTAGTTTAAACATCCAATTCCAAAACAAGCATAAGTGGTTTATACTCAAAAAAAGAATCTTTAACTGAAGGAGTTGAGTTTTCAAACAGATAAATTAAATTTTACTGGAAAGATAAATCGTCAACGAAAATTGTATTACTCAAATTTTAAATTGAAAAAAAATTAATGATTCACTAAACGAATAGATTTTTAAAAGAAACTATGGAATTTTCGATTGGAATAAGTTAAATTTTCTGTTAAAAAAAATGACTCATAACACAAAAAAAAATCTGCCCGCAGCGCGGGCACATTCTCATCGCGCGCAGCAAGCTTCGCTCGCAAATTTCAGCGCGCCTAGGGCGCGCGTCTTTCGGATCTCGCGCTTCGCGCTCGATGGTAATCTCACATCGCGATCCGCGCTCGGTCATGGATTAACCTCGCGCTTCGCGCTCGGCCTTTGTACTCCCTACAGTTGTATCAAAAGGTTGTGAAACTCAAAAGCGACATGTCAACTACTTTAATTTGACGAATGCGAATTATCTTTTGTTAAAGCTTCTCCGGCTTTAACGAATACATTCTCATCGCGTGTCTCGTGCTGCGCACTCAATAAGAGTTT
>WSXT02228112.1:0-16444 GCA_011762715.2 Neuroterus valhalla | reverse complement strand
TGTCCATAATTATTGTTCAATTTCCTACTAAATTATCCTGATTTCTGACATAAGAGTTAAATCTCTAACCAAAAGGAGTTTGTCAGGCAGGAAGATGACAATTTAAACAAATGTGTCGAGTTATTTAGCCCGACAATCATTTTTCTAGAAAACAGTTGAATTACGAATAAACGTGATGGATTTCTCAACCGAAAAGAAATACTTTTTGATGCATTTTTTTAATTTTTACTGAAACAATTCCTATTCAACTGAACATGGAGTGAGCAAATTTTGAGTTCAAATACTTTATTATTAGGATATAACACGAAGTATCAACAGAATAGTTCAATTTAACATAAGATATAAGAATCCTTCAGGATAGAGATAAATTTTTATGAACTAATTTCAATTACAATCAAGTAGTTGAATTTCGAACCAAACAAGATCCATCATTTAGAAAGAAAAACAAAAAGTTCTACAAAATTGTCTAATTTCAAGTCAGAAATACGAATTTTCCATAAAATTTATATACTTCAATTCTCAAAAAGAAAAAATGAATTACCAGACCTAAAATAGAGTGATTAGAAGATTTGTCAATCAGAAAAAGGGGAAAATCCATTCAAATTGTTGATTAATGACGCTTGGAAGTTGAATTTTCTACGAAACTGTTCAATTTCAAATAAAGAAATGGAATCTCCTACCAAAAGGATGATTTTCTACCAAACTCTCGAATTAATAACAACAGAATTTTTTTTACCAAACACAGAGTTACCAAATTTTGGGGTGAGAAATAACGAGATGGATTTTTAACCTAGGAAATCAGTTTCGAACAATTTAATATAAATCTCGACCAAGCAGTTTTATATCCAAGCAAACAAGATTGAATCAAGAATAAGAAATATAATTTAAATAAACATTGAAGATCTTTTTCGACAATTCCCAGATATTACCTTGAAAAACTAGAAATTTTCTGTAAAATTAGAATAGCACGAAATTCGGCTTAGCACTCTCAAAAACTCTAGCTCAAGGTCGTGTAAACAAGTCCCTAACGTAAGCCAAAAAGTTCTGCAAACGGACCACCGAATATAGTGGCTTTTGATTTTTAATCATATTCAGATCACGATCTTGAGAAAAATGGTTTTTTCTTATAATTCGAATTTCAAATTAAACCGCCACTTTCTCTATTCTACTATTATGCCACTGCCGGGAGTGCCAACTTTGTAAGTTAATCTTAAGCTCCAATAAGAGAACTTCCCCCGCCACAAGAGTGCCTGGACCTGTGTATATGGCCATGCTCTAACTCGAAGTGGTGCAGGAGAGTGGGTCCCTATTTTCTTGGAATTATCTTCTTCTTGATCCCTGGAAGCGGAATCCAATCGATAGGTGACTGTAAACTGCGAATAATTAAAGAAGTTTCTCATCTTTCTCTGAAAATGAACAACTACGTATTCTGTATTGTTTGATTTCATTAGGTTATGAAAACTGGAGCCGGCTTAAACTTTGGTAAATTTTGAATCGAAAATAGTGTAGGTAAACCCCTCTTATGGCACAGAAAGTTCTGAACAACCCTTCGGAACGTTCCTGAAACGTTGCGCTGGATCCTTTCGAAGGTTTCCGCGGAACGTTCCTAAAAACGTTCTGTGCTATTAAGGCAGTTATCGGCCACTTTTTTTTAGCTTCATGTTTAAGGGCATGTGACAGTCTGTCACGTTACTAATTATATGGTTTATATTCGGCGCCTATATTATTCACAAAACGTAAATATGATGAAATTTTACGAAATGGTTCGAGACATGAAAGAGCATGTCTATGGAACACATTCGATTTTTTATTATTTTCGAATAGTGCAATTCGAGTGCTGTCTCCTCAGCTCATCTTGTTACTTCTCCTCCTGGCAGTCTCTGAGTTAGAAGCATAGAGGGTAACATTTGCCATGTAAGGATAGTTACATCTCAGTAAAGATATCTTTGATCTCAATAACATGAAGCTGGTCCATAGTTATGATGGCTGCCGCGAGATGTCTCATCCCTGGCATCAACGCTAGTACTCCAATACTGACCGTAGAGGGAACGTTGTAACTAGAATAACGGGTAAATGTTATCTCCTACGCTTTTTACATCTGACGGCTTCAAGTGGGAAATACAGCACTGCGTGGCCGCCAGGGGAGTCACAATTGGCAAATTTCTGGAGTATCCGTTACCTATATGTTACTCCTTAGGCTAGTAAGTATTTCAGCCGGGTCGTCCGTCAGAGGAATTAGACGTGTTTTTGATTGCTCAGTTATTGACAAAGTCAATGTGGATAAAAAAGAAAGAGCAATTAACGTTATAATTTTCAACATGAATGATACGGAATCCCTGATTCGGCTGTAGTTGATGCCTACTGACTGGTGGATGTAGTCATTGTATAATCTATAGCATCAATGTTAAAAATGATGAAGAAATCACCTGCTCCATAAATTGGACTTGGTAGTTGCAATCGAGATATCATATGGAGAAAGGGATCAGAGGAAGAACCTTCTCGAGTATGTAGAAATTCTAAAAAAAATGGAAATCCTTGAAAGAAGATAATTAATTCAGGATAGCAGAGACTTTTCTGGGGGAGAATTAGATTCATTTTACAAAATACAAACAGAGGTTAGCGACCGAACAGAGTGGCTCAGAGAACGAAGAAAGTCAAATATTAATCAATTGTACATTCAAACAAAGAAGAGGCCGTCACACTAATAAAGATAATTTAGTAAACGTGTAAGCCTATAGGAAAATCGATTCGTTTATAACCAAAGAAGAAATGACAACTGTTTCTACGAAAAGAACAAGATTCAAATGACTTCTGAATCCAAACCATAGATCGACAAGAACGAACTTAGGATTGAGCATCGACAAACGCAGATTGCAAGAATCCTCATTTTATTTTCTCCAGAGGACGTAGGAAAGGATTTTACAAAAGCTATCTCTCGGAATATGCATGGATTTTAGAATATTGGAGGTGTTACCCCGAATTTTAAGGATTAAGATATACTGTGTCTTCATGAAACTTGGATAGAATCGAAAAATCTGTGCCCAGCAGCGTTCAGTGCAGATGTAGAATTGTTTTTTGCAGAGGCTTCTAGTGATTAGAAATGGCTAAGATTCGAAGGTGGTTTAATCATCGCTCTATCTATGAAGGTATATTCGGCTCAGTGTATCATATCAGATCCTGAATACCGTGTTTCAAAGTTAGAATACAAGTCCTTCAAATTTATAGTATGTGTACTTTATTTTTAGCAACAAGGTGATTTGAGCATCTCTTTGGACATGTTTGGACCTGAGCCAAGCTCGATGTTCACTACTTATCAAGATCTTCCCATTTTTTACAGGAGGCTTCCGACTGCAGGGTTGCTGATTCAAAGAAATTTGATGAGAATTTTGCAGAAACCGATAACATGTTTTTAATGAGCGACTGTCTGGCATGGTTAACGTTTTTGTATAAGCGAAGAAGAAGTTTCATAGATTCACTATGGTGCTCCGTATCGTCGCTACCTTTTCTTGAAGACTTCATAGTTTTACCTTTGGTTACTAAAACGGGGTACTCACCAATAGCAGTTTATTTAGGTCAGAGCTGTTTCTCTCAGACATTGATCGCAAGTTGAGTTCTGGATAAAAACTAATGTTTGATATGACAAGGGAGTGGAATCACACAAGTTCTATGGGTTGGCGTTATGGAGTAGCTAGTGTTGAAGGAGAGGATGTTGATCTTTTCAATGAAACACTGGTCTCAGCAATTAGTGAGGTATCAGCAACCCTAGGAGAGAAGAAAGCACATATTAAGGGTATGAGTATTGTAGGTTGGAGTAAACCTTGTTTCGATGAAGACTGCCGTGATGCAAAACGCAAATTATCTTTAGCTTATCAGAAAAACAAACTTTAAGGTCCAAATATGAAAGAGGAATCGCAATACATCAACGTCTCGATACGGGTTACCATCTTGTTTTTTAGGTCAAAACGAGACCATGAGATTCTAAAAATTTTTGAATATGCATAGACAACGTATTCTTTAAAGCGGACGCAATGTAAACCTGGAATCTAAACTGATAAACTCGCTATTCAATCATTACCCACTATTTATATCACTAAACAAATTGAAAACGAATAAGGTAGGAGGTAACACATGGCAATAGATTATAAAAAACTAAATGACATAGCTTATGATGTAAAATGGTATATGATATTGTCTTAATTTCTATGCTTGATCCAACGGAAGCTGACGGTGCTTTTATTGATATATTTAAAAAATCGCATAAGTCCTGCAAGTATAAATATAAAATGAGAAACGAAATGATAATATAAAACCAAGATAGAAATTGATCACTATGGCCATAATAGTATCGTGCAATAAGAGAGAATTATTATACAAAGGTTCCGAACAACGTAATTACTCAGGCAAAATTAAAATTTGATTGTAAGCAAATGGTAAAAAATCTAAAAAATAAAAGAAAGCTTTGCAAGAAAATTAAGATAAAACTAGGGAAAGCTAGCAAAAAACATGATGCTCTTTAACCAGTATATGACAATGATATGCATAGAGAGACGATTTTATGTCGACGCAAATATTGGATTTTCGCGATGTAATGTCATTTTAAGTGATTAATTATGAAACATTGTGCAATCATGCGGCTTGTCTAAAGTTTGGGTCCCTAGATATATATGAAATCAACGAGCCCATCAGGATAGCCGATAAGAACAAATATAAGTTATCCTTCTATATTGAATAGACTGTGTATATGACTTTTGGAAACTATGTTGATAATGTTCCAAAACATATTACATGCCAAACAGATTCGTATTATACCACGTGAAATGATAGTCTGTTTTGCATGCATGCAGGCTACCTGCATGTATAGAATTGTGGTCCAATATTACAAGATGCAAATAACGCATCTTGGATTGATTTGATTTTACTGGAGTATTACGGATTATTATTCAACATTGCGAATTTTGCTTGTTTATGAAACGAATCATACACCCCAATTTGATCGTATATAAAATCTGACAGGATTCATAAAAGTCCTACAAGGGAATGTCCTAACTCATCAACCTCTGCGTATCAATAGCGTAATGAAAGTACTAATGTAAGCTGATGCAGACGATATGGTCTCACTGTCAGACACTCCGTTGGAATTAGCTAGAAGATTGGAAAACTTGAGATTTTATTGTGAACAAAACTCTCTAGAGTTCCATGCGAGTAAAACCAAAGTAGTTATTTTTAGGAAGGAAGAAACACAGTAAAAACTAAGTGTAAATGAAACACTCGTTTCAGGGTATCATTTACCTGCAATGGAAATTACCCTTGGTAGTGACACTTAAGGTACAGAGTTTCATTCTGACAACTTTGTCGAACATACGCCATATTCTATAGACATTCCAGGGTGCTTTATTTGCACGTTATAATATCAGGCCACAACTATATACATGCAGGTAGCTTGCATGCACACAAAGCAGACGATATTTTCACACGGTATATATTGTGACCACTGATCTGTATTATACTGTGGGTAGAAGATAGCCATGTATTTTAAGGTTAAAATGCTGACAATTTCCGATGCCTAATAATCCACTTTGTCCCAAATCGACATTTTGACATAATCGTCTGACTCAAGAACATATTCCAATATACTGATTTAACTCAGTCCGCATTTGGAACGTCATCTACTATCCAGGGTATAATACAGATCAGGCTCGCATCTGCGACGTCATCCACTAACTAGTCTAACGTAATTTATGGTAAAACTCCCACTGTCTGAGGGCTCTCCATTAAGTGAGAATAATCAAGCCGCCATCTTGGTTCTGAAACCTATTAAAAAAGAATGTTTCACATACCTTCCATCTTTACCTAGTGCATAGATTCGGGGTTGTAAAGTTTCATGAAACTTTGGAAACGTTTCAAAATTTCGGAAGTTCCAAACATTAGGGCGGGAAAATTCGAAATTCGGAAAAATACCATCAAGTATCAAATATAAACATTCAACTGTATCCTTTGTGTTTCAAACCCAATTGTTCCAACTAATTAAAAAAAAATAACGTGTTGATTGCTAGAATCATGCAATTAGAAAATATTTTATTTTAAAAATTTGCAAATTGATTTCGATAAAATGAAAAAAAAATTTTCATTTAATATACATTCAATTTTTTAAATGTTCCATTTTCAAAACGATTTCAAGCTTTCAAGTTCCAACACGATTATTCGACTGTTCAACGTCCAATGCCATTAAATGACCTAATCTCCTAATCTCAACCTGACATGAGTGCGCAAGCGCCGAGGTGTGATTGTGAAACTTTCAAACGTTTCAGAAACTTTGATCCCATGAAACGTTTCATTGTTTCTTGGAATTCTCAATGTTTCAATGAATCGTTCCATGGACTCACAACCCTACATAGATATTGGAACCGAGATAGCCGCTTGCATGGTGAAATAGAGACACGGTGTGTTCCTACGCATGACTAATGAAAAAAAACTTCCAAAACGCCGCCATGTTGGATAATTAACCAATCAGAAAGTGTTGGGGGAATTTGAGCCTAGAGTGCTATGCAATATAATTTCGCGCTAATTCATCTGATTTGTTGATTCCTCAATATAGCGGGGTTTTGGAAGTGCGCAGAACAGGATGAGAACTGGTCCACGGAGGGAACACACCATGTATCAATTACACCATGGCCGCTTGCATATTCCTACCTAATAGAAGGCCCTATACTTCAAAGATCATGGCGTAAATTCGAAAAAGAACTTGTCGGGAATACCTCACATAGTTGGCTTATCGTACCGAAAGTGCCAAAGTACATTAAACATCGGTCAGATTCTACCTGCAACAAAATTTGCTCCCAATTTTCTACTGTGACCCTCTCACAGAAAAGATTCACTGCTCTCGAACATGGTGACGATAAAGGAGATGTTTCAATTGAACACCTATAACTATAACTACATAACCTATAACTCCAAAGCAATATTAGCACAAATTATACTTTTGAACAGGCACTCCGCAAACTTGGTATGACTATTTGGTCGCTTTCGAACTCCCATACCTGGAATATTGTAAACTGTTCTATAGTTCAGAAGAGAAGAGTTTGGGTCACTTTCTTCTCTGTTGTAAAGGATGCGACCAAACTGAAGAAAAGTTTTTTCGAAGCCGTCGAACTGTCTCGATCTTGTTATATTCCAAGCAGAAAAACTGTTTTTGGAAATTTTTTTCGTGATTTAGAGATTTGTAAGTTTGCTTGTTGAAATGTTGAAGGTGCAAGTATCTAGATAATTGTTGATCTAGCCGTCGAATGTAAACCATGTGATTTGTCACGAGACAGACTATTAAATGCCCTGAAGTAAGTTTACACCTGAGAACCTGAAATCTTGAATCTTCGGAATAGCTCTTCGTTTTCATAATTATATATTTCAAGAAAAAAGTTGAGAATAGCTAGAGTCAGTTTTTGACATTTTACTGTCCAAGTATCATAAATATTCAAAAGCACTCCAAAATTTCACTTTTCCGAAAAATTATACTATTTTTATTTTGCATGTTTCTTTCTTGTAGTTCTAATCTTTCTCTTCTATTATACATACTTCCTAGGAAATGTCTACGGAAACTCTAAAATACACCTCAATAAAACATAAAAACCAATTATAATGATGTTGAGATCTGGGACGATCTTCATGCTTCAAGTATGACTTTTTCAGTGACCTGTAAAACTGCATGACTCAGTTTGGAACTCAAACATTTTATATTGCTGCTTGAATTTTGTATATTTCAGAATGAACCTCCTTGCATGGAATGTGATGTCCGCTCTTTTGCAATTAACATTGTACAAAATGTATTGATCCTGCAAAGGAATATCAGGAAATAAGTTTTTTTTAAATATAATGTTGTGTTTAGATCTTGTAAGTATGTTTTGAATTGTATAATACTACTGTTTTATATTTTAATTAGACAGAAGATTGCACGCGATCAATGTGAGTCTGAATTTGCGAAACCATTTTGAAACATATGATTTATATTTTCATAGAAAAGTTACTCTACTGGAGAAGCGGAACTTGAAGAAAACGATTCTTTTTTAAGGAATATGTAAAAGCTTAATCATTTCGTTTTATATTTTTCTAAATTCTGAGAAGTATACAAAATTGAGAAATGTGTTTCCTTGAGATATCCTTTTCCGTATATTACAGTCGGAAAAATACTATTTTTTTCCTTCATTTCCGAACTCAAAAGTATTCTGAATATTTGACATGCATATACAATTTGTTCACGAATCTAAGATCTGGTCGTGCACTTAACTTCCGTGTCTTCGAACTATGCAAAAGCTTCTCGTGTTGAAAATTCTGGTATTGACGTTTAACATTGACAATTAGCAAAAAATCCCTGAAGTCTTGATTATATCTCTAAATGATTAAAAAATGATTCATATGATGTATAATATGCAATTCTCGAAAAATTTGTCATGCGAAAATTATTTCATGTTAGTGCAACAAGCACAAAAATACTAGGAAAAACTAGAATAAATAAGACGAAAAGAATGATGAATAAAAGTTTTTATAAATATTGAGTATTATCATGATATACTTTCTGTATGCAATGTGCGTACAATTAATATTGTGTTTCCTATTTCCATGAAAATTTCGAAACGAAAATTAGCTAAGGGTAATGAAATATCCATTAATTACAGAAAAGGATGTAAAAATATGGAAAATGGAAATAAATAAACAGGTTACAATAATGAACTAAAATGATAATAGAAACTGATTATCAATATGACGTTCAAATACCTATGGAAATTACGATTATGTTATGTACATAATATAAATAATATAATAATTATAATAACGCAAAAATTTTTTATGTAACAAATGGAAACTCTTGAACATCCTCATTTGAATAATTATATAACACATGCACTGTAACTACTATACATTATTATTATAACACAACACCTAATTGTGTTATAAACAAAATGTGTAGCTTGTGTGTACTATAAGCATAGAAGTAAATTCTATCTTAACATTGACGAAAAACTAAAGTGAAAATAATTCTTTTGGTAATCGAGCAGCTTCAGGGAAAATTTTATTATCAATATAAAAAATATTTATTTACTAAAAATAAAAATAGGTACTTCTTTACTAAAATTTGTAGTATTTTTTTTTAATCGCTAGAACCATTTTTTTTAATTGTGCAAATTTTTTTAATTTTATAATTTTCAATTTAAACAATAATGAGATGAAATGAAATAAATATGCATTGAAAATAATTTAAAGAAATTAATTACTGATAATGTTGAATTAGTAGTCCACGAAGCAGAATCAATCGAATGCATTTTTTTTAAATATCTAGAGGTCGCTCAAGCCGTATGAAGTTTAACACGTTTTTTCCATAAAGAAAAAACGTTTTAGTCGTTTCTATTCAGAAAACTCAATATAAGGTGTAACGAAATGAATCTTGACCGTTTTTCTCTACAATTAGCTATAAAATCTGAATCAGAAAATAGTTTTCGATTTTACCCTAAGGAGTGATTTTTTATGGGATAAAAAACTAATGGGTAGAAAGTAGGGTTTTTCGAGATCTTGAGGATGAAAATGATTGTTTTACGGATTCTTTTAGCAAAAATTGTGTCTAATCCGTCAAAAATTTTGAAAAATTTTTTTTGAACAATTTGTTATTGTTTATAGTACTCTCATCATGGAGAATGGGTAGAGAGCTGCATTTCTACTCTGAAATTTTGATTTTTTTGTCCTCCTTCCGTTAAAAGTTTGTGATAGATTCATTTCAATCATCATAATTGTTCGGGGAATCCGCAACTTTTTTTACGCCTAAATTAGGGTCGAATTATAATAAATGCAAGTCAACAAATGAAATTATACGAATAATCAACTTTTGGTCCACTAAACTATATTCGCTCAGAGTAATGCTGTACAGTGACGGTTTTCTATAATTTTTAGATTTTCTCTGATTTTTTAGTTGTTAACAATGAATCGATGGACATCAACAACAATTTTTTCTTTAATAGTAAAACTTGTTCCGGATGTTGAGGTTCAATGATTATTTGTTCTCAACTGAAAATTAAAAGAAATGCTGAAAACTTTATGAGAAACATCAATTTTTGAGCATTTCTATAGAAGCAGAGAGTATCTAAAAATGATAATTTTCTTGCAAATTCAAGTTTGTCAATTTCAATTCATGCGATTGACTTTCTCTAAGTGATGTGAGGAAAAAAAATTTCCTAGCATCATACTATGAGAAGATGATTTGTTAACAATAATGAAATGTTTTACCAGAGTCATTTCTCAGCAAGAATTAATTATTAGTATCTGCCTTCAAGCAGAGGGTGGATTGTTATCGCTAACTTGCATTTCTAACTGCCCTGATCTCATTCAGGAGTAGAAAAAGAATAATGAAAAAAAACGACTTCCTATTCATATTCTGGGAAAAAAATGTTACCAACAATAATAAGCTGTTTACAAAATTGTTCGAAACATCTAATCACAATTAGAAAGTAATATTTATTATATTATGAACAATTAATGAATCAAAAACAAACAAAAAAACAGAAATGAAGGAAAGGTTGTCAAAGTAGGACATAATTTTGCCTTCAGTCCATATCTCTTGTTTAATAGATAATTTTTGAACTCCAATATCGCAAAAAGTGAGGTTGGCCCAAGCAGTCAAGGTTGAATCATCCCTTAAAACTAATATGAAAAACTTTTATGAATGAGGGCAATGCATTTATTCATTTCGCGATTAATTTTTCACAATTTTACATAGAAATAAAGTAGAAAAATCATCAAGGATTATTTTCATTCTCTCTTTTTTGCTTATATCTGGAATCCCCGTTAAAAATTGATCAATTCATCAATCAGAATTCGATTCTCTGCTTTATTTTGGGTTACATCGCAAATAAACGATCTTGTTTTCATAATTATATTAAAATATCTTCGTGCAATAATTTTTACAAACACTTTTCACAAACGAGCTGAAAAGATGGACAGACTACCTTCTGTAGTATTAGCACAATGGCTTATTGTCGTCCCTAGATAAATACGGAAAAAAACCGGATGATGCAAGCTTGACTATGATCCAATCTTGTGGACCTTTCCCTATTTAGCGCTTAAATTCTGCAAGATAAAATTTTCCGCGTATGAGTTTTTCGGAATCTTATAATCCAGGGGTGTCCAACCCAAGGTTGGTTCGCTTCTCCTTCCTTCCCCTTCTCCGAGCGCTTCATCGAGAATTCCCTCCTCGTTCCACCACGGGCTTCGTCTGACTATGCCTGACCACGCCTACTTGTGCGCACTGTTCACACAGCCCGGCCGCCGCACAGTGGTCCAGAAATGGATTTTCAAAATTTTTTGTTGAAAAAAATGGAAAATTGTCCACCTTACTTTTATCAGAAATTTATTGCTGAGTATTTATAAAAAAAAACTTGAAATCGGGTGAAAAGTACGACCTCTACGCGAATTTGTCCGCGAAAATCCATTTCTAGACCACTGTGCGCCGCACAGTGGAGACAGAATGCCCAAATCATCTACAGGTCGCAAATCTCAGCCAAATCAAACCAAATTTAGCCAGAAATGTTTGTAATTGAATTTCAAAGAGACTGACGGAGCCGAATTTTCAAAAATGATTTGTTAAAAATTTTTTAACAAAATATGGCATGATTATAAGATTTTGGGGCATGAACTAGGTAAGTATATGGAATTCGAGGAGTTTTAGTTATTTGAAATTCGCCATTAGTTTTGCGAAATAAGTTTGTTTAAACAATTTGTTTGGAAAAATACTTGGTTTTTTCAATTTTTTGCAAAATAAATTCTGAAATCTAATTTTACTGGAAAATATATGTCCGAAGCAGTATATTTTATGTTTGAAAAACAATTTGTTACAACCATATGACGTATAATTGATTTTGCATAATCTATATTGAATCGTAATAAGGCTCGAAGCGTCTTCAAGAAAATGAATAATGATACAAATGCAACATACATTGACGAAAGGGTCTTATCTGCGCTAATTTCAAGTTTGCTATCAGTTTTGTTAAAAAAATTAGTTTGTACGACCATAGACCCTAAACCCATAAACCCTAATTCCATAGAACTTAAACCCATAAACCCCAAATGAATAAATTAAAACCCATATACCCTCAACCCATTAGCCCTAAACCCATACACCCTAAACCCATGAACTCTAAATCCATAGACCTCAAACCCATACATTTCGAAATAATAAATCGAAACCCATATACCCTCAGCTCATAAACCCTAAACCCATACACCCTACACCCATGAACCCTAAATCCATAGACCTCAAACCCATAAACCCCAAAACAATAAAACCTAAACCCATATACCCTAAATCCATAAACCCTAAGCCCAATGAACCCTAAATCCATAGACTTCAAACCCATAAACCCGCAAAAAAATTAAGCCTGAACCCATATACCCTCAATTCATGAACCCTAAATCCATAAACCCTAAGCCCATGAACCCTAAATCCATAGGCCTCAAACCCATAAACCCCAAACGGATAAAACCTAAATCCGTATACCCTCAACGCATAAACCCTGAACCCATAAACCGTAAACCCATGAACCCTCAATCCATAGACCTCAAACCCATAAACCCCAAACGAATGAAACCTAAACCCATAAACCCTAAAACAAAAAAAACCGCAACCCATATACCCTCAACCCATAAACCCCAAATCCATAAACCCTAAGCCCATAAACCCAAATCCATAGACCGCAAACCCATAAACCCCAAAACAATAAAACTTTAGCCCATGAACCCTTAATCCTAAAACCTCAAACCCATAAGCTCCAAAATAATAAAACCTAAACCCATATACCCCCAACCCATAAACCCCAAATCCATAAACCCTAAGCCCATGAACCTTAAATCCATAGACCTCAAACCCATAAACCCAAAAACAATTAAACCTAAGCCCATATACCCTCAACCCATAAACCCCAAATCCATAAAACCTAAGCCCATGAACCTTAAATCCATAAACCTCAAACCCATCAACCCCAAAACAATGAAACCCAAACTCATAAACCCATAAACCCATGAACCCTAAATCGATAGACCCCAAACCCATAAACCCCTAAACTATGAAACCTAAACCCATATACCCTCAACCCTTAAACCCCAAATCCATAAGCCCTAAGCCCATGAACCCTAAATCCATAGACCTCTAACCCTTAATCCCCAATACAATAAAACCTAATCCCATGAGCCCTAAATCCATAGACCTCAAACCCATAAACCCCAAAACAATAAAACCTAATCCCATATACCCTCAATCCATAAACCCCAAAACAATAAAACCTAATCCCATATACCCTCAATACATAAACCCCAAATCCATAAACCTAAGCCCATAAACCCTAAATCCATAGACCTCAAACCCATAAACCCAAAAGCAATGCAATCTAAACCCATATATCCTCAACTCATAAACCCCAAATCCATGAACCCTAAGCCCATGAACCCTAAATTCATAGACCTCAAACTCATAAACCTAAAAACAATAAGACCTAAGCCCATATAACCCCAACCCATAAACCCCAAATTCATAAACCCTAAGCCCATGAACCTTAAATCCATAGACCTCAAACCCATAAACCTAAAAACAATTAAACCTAAACCAATATACCGTCAACCCATAAACCCCAAATTTATAAACCCTAAGCCCATGAACCCTAAATCCATAGACCTCAAACCCATAAACCCCAAACGAATGAAACCTAAACCCACGAACCCTCAACCGATAAAAACCTCAACCCATAAACCCTTAATGCGTTGACCCTAAAATCCTAGACTTCCTATGATAAACGTATGAATTCTAATCCCCTGAACCCTTAGATACTAATGGCAAATTCAAAATCAGCTATGCCTCAAACTCCTTAAATTATATATGGCTTATCTAGTTCATGACCCAAAATCTCATAATCACTCCATATTTTGTTTAAAAGAGTTTGAATGAATTATTTTTGAAAATCCCGCTCCGCCAGTCTCTTGGAAATCCAATCACAAACATTTCGGGTTAAATTTGGTTTGATTTGGTTAAGATTTGCGACCTGTAGGTGGTTTTGAACGAAATTATCACTACATCCCCAGTGTGCGCCGAGGACCCCTTTCCACATTGCGATCACCGCATGAAAGCATCCAAGGTGGTCAGAGAGGGGATTCACGAGTGACAGTCATTTACACCGTTGCTCACGCGTTGGACACCTCTGTTTATAAACCCACCTATGAAAAATGAAATGCAAGAAGTGATTTTTTATTCGTATTCTGTCCGTATTTCTTTATTGTTTTTTCTAAATAAAATATACGAAAACGTCGTTTATTGTCATGGGAAATACGCGCTAAACTCTAGTGGTCCTCTTGAATAAAATGAAGCTAGGTGCACTACCAGATCTTAGTTTGTAAACAGACAAAAGCAAAATTTCGTCTAATTCGAAAATCCAGAGATAAAAAGTTTAAAACTCGAAACATTGTGAAATTTTTCCGAATTGATGTAGAAGCGACCCATATCCGGTTCTGAGAGTTGGCTGATCTACTTGCATGCCATTGATCTTCAGAACTGTTGGCTATGGTCCTCACAGAAAACGGTATCTCAAACATATTCACACTCACGCGCTGGCATCACTCGATTACGATATGCATGAATAATAATTTTTATTTCTTTTTTTTTTTTAATAGTCAGTACGATTCTTTATCTAAAATCTTTGGACATACCTTCTTTTCAGCAAGTACCACGGGTGGAAGCGACCCGCAAAAAGAGAATACAATCCCGAAGCCCCAAAATCCATAGATGAGGAGGAATCAGATAACAAAATTCAATCATCAGGAAATTGAGAACCAATGCATCCATAATCATACCAAACCAAGTGGATGTGTTCATCATGTGGATTTAACACACAGAACATTCTTCACAATTGGTTTTCGTGTTCGAGTCCCTGATTCAAATATACGACCTTGAGTGTAGACAAAAAAATTGAAAAAGAAATATAGCAAGAAGAGATCGGAGAAGAAAGTTCTTCCTTTACGAAATTTTCCCCACAGCGGTGTGCATCGATTGTGTGAAATTGATGTTTGGAATGACATCGGACATCCAGCGTTCCGGAAGCTTGTTAACGATCTTTTTTCAATGTTTGAGTGCTCTTCATTTTTTTAAGACATGAGGAAAATGTTTTTAAACAAATCCCGAATTTGGATCCTTTCATTTCTTGCATCAAAATGAGGTATTTCCTTGTAAAAATTGAAGCAAGGAATATCCTCTTGTCAAGGGAAGCTCGAAAAAAATGGCTTCGCTCAATGAGAGTTCAGAAACTTTTCCGTGCTGGGACTGTTATATATCTTTATATAACACTCTTATCCACAAACTAATAAAATCATATAACAGTTGTATCATATTTGACTGAACAATATTTGCTGGGCTTGGAAGTCAGGAAAAATGAATTGGAACTATTGCATCATTTTCGACTTTTTTCAATCAAACATCTTCTGAATAAAACCTCACGTGAATGGCATTGTCCTTTAGGTCAATTTTACCATTAATATGTATGAAGCTTGAAAACCTTAGTCACAGAGTCACTTACGTGAGATTTTCATTAGCAGAAAAAATGTACGTCATCAAATTGCATTAGGATGGGAATAATTGTATCTTGGAAGCTCTCTTTAATTTGTTGTTTGATGAATCATTATTTTATTATGCAGAATAGAATAGCAATGACGTGAAATACATCTGGCAGCACAAATAATAATTTTCATACTTGAAAGTACATCAAAACCTTATCCTGGATTCAGATGATATAAATGTCACAGCAATAGGAAAATATGATTATCAATATCTTACTGAAACTGATAACTGATACAACTGTTTTACAAATAATTTTTATTTGATTCTTTCAGGAGAACCTTATCCTTATCATGAATGAAAAGGTTTCTCCCAACAGCTGAATCTAAATTGGGAAATGAGAATAAAAATTGTAAAGATGGTATACAGGATGTTCGTAAACTTCATCAGTTTTGACGGAGAAATTTTTCTGAATATATATTTCCTGTATATGTTCTTCAGTCATTGGTTCCATTTTCAGAAAAGTTGGTTGGCATACTAAATCAACGATGAATGAAGAACCTCAGCAAATACGTAAAAGCAGAAATATACATTATTGAACACGTATTATCCGTAAATTAAAGATCGAAATATTGTAAACTCGTGTATATGTGAGAACTTTTGTCCTGACTGATTGCATCTTTTACGAACAGCGTGTATAGAACGTTTAGGATACGAAAATTATGTCTAGATATGTTTTAAGGCTTGAAATTTATCTACTGATGTTATATATATACATGTTAATAGTAATGAGAAAAAAAACGACAAGAAGGGTAAGATAACATTAGGAAACGATAATATATTGAAAAAAAAGTGACACACCAGAACATCTGCGCT
>WSXT02228101.1:0-13050 GCA_011762715.2 Neuroterus valhalla | reverse complement strand
TTTCAGTTAAAAATATATTCAGTTTGAAAATTTATACGTTTTTGATTGAAAATTCAACTATATTGTTGAATTTTTTTTAAGGATTAGTTTTCTAAATGTCAATTCAACTTTCCTATTTTTGGTTGAAAATTCATCGATTTTAGTTCACATGGTAGTTCCATTTGAAATAAAATGGATGATTGGAATTTTATCATTTTTTTCCAATCCAACAATTTGGTTTAACATTCCTATTTATTTTTTCGCAAATTCGGCTCTTTTTCTGTAGAAAATTATTCTTTTTATTCGAAAATTCGACTTCATTGTTCGAAGTTGCATTTCGGTTAAAAATATATTCAGTTAGTGGAAAATTTACGTTTTTGATTGAAAATTCGACTATATTGTTGAATTTTTTTCGAGGATTAGCTTTCTAAATGTCAATTCTACTTTCACATTTTTGGTTGAAAATTCATCGATTTTGGTTCCAATGGTAGTTCCATTTGAACTAAAATTGATGATTGGAAGTTTATCGTTTTTTTCAAATTCAACAATCTGGTTGAACATTCCTATTATTTTTTCGCAAATTCGTCTCTATTTTTGATAAAAATGAATCTTCTTAGTCGAAAATTCAATTTAATGGTTCGGAGTTGCATTTAGCGGTTGAAAATATATTTAGTTAGTTGAAAATTTATGTTTTTGTTTGAAAATTCAACTATCTTGTTGGCATTTTTTTTAAGAATCAGTCTCCCTAATATAAATTTTACTTTTCCATTTTTGGTTGAAACTTCATCGATTTTAGTTCAAGTTGAACTATTTTGATGAAAAATTGTCCTATTTGTTGAAATATCCATTAATTCCCTAGAGTTATACTCTTCTTTACAAAAATTTTTTTCTTGGTTTAAAATATTTATATCTTTTAGTAGAATTTCCACTTCTCTTCGATGATTCATCTTTCCTATCAACTATTATTTTTTCATTGGGAATAAATCTGTTTTGACTCAACATTCTCCTAATCTATTGTTCTTGAAGCGTTTTATATTGATTCCAAATGTGTTTCTTGCGCAATGATTTAATTGACAAAAATTTAATCTTCTTACTTCGTCAAAAATTATTTCATTTTCATGATTTATTTTAAGTTTTTATCAAATGGAATTGAAGAGAAAAAGATTACATGAAAACGCTCAAATAAAAAGTTGAAAAATTTGAACGCTTCTTTATATATAAATAAAAATGTAAAGCTCCAATTGAAGGCCAAAAAACAGTTCTCTGTTCAAATACCTCTCAAATTTGTGATTTCTATAAAATTAATAACAAAGCATATAAATTTGCCTCTTGGATTAAAAAGAAGGATCGGTTGAGTGAGAGAATATTCTTTAGATTTTAAAAAATTTCTTCAAATTCCTCAGTTTTTTATGGATGACCGCTCGGGGAATACCGCGTGCTGTTGGCATAACTGTTGGCAGGAGACTGGTTCCCTCCTCATTATTCAAGACAACCAATCATGACTGTACGAGTTACGCTTACCCCAAAAGGGATTTATTTTGATGATATATGATGAGAATAATTTTCTTCTAACTTTCGAAGAAGAAGTTAATTTTGTACCTGAACAGATGAATTTGCAACCAAATACATGGAAAATCAACCAGAGATAGATTTGAAACCAATAAGATAGATTTTCATCAAAGAGGAATAATTTTTCTCCAAACCTGGCACGGGGAGCTCTCAACCAAAAGCAGGAAGAAATAATATTTAAATGAAAAATTAATTCACAACGAAAAAAGATTAATTCTCAACCAAATTGTTGAATTTTTAACCCAGAAATATAAATATTCAATAAATGAGAAAATTGTAATCCAATCGTTGACTTCTTCAATAAAAACACATTTTTCTGCCTAGAATAGAAAAAATTCAAACCAAACTGTTGTATTTTCAGTAACAAAGAAAAATTTTCTTACAAAACCAAATCTGTTTACATCGTTAAACTTTGAACCCAAAAGTACCAATTTTCAACAAAATGTATTTATGGACATATTTTTCTAATGGCTATTTCTTTTTCTGTTTCAGGTGAGTTTCTATTATCCATGCAACTGTCTATTTTCGATGTAACCAAACTTTCGGCAAGGAGTGTATGTATATGCCATTTTCTGAATCATAAAATAATAAAATATATTTATTACTTTCAAACTAAAAGATGTATGTTTCTATTACGCATTTAATGTTCTTATCCCAAAATGTTTTAAATATAACTTTAATGAAAATATTTTCTGTTATACAACAAATCAATTGAAAATCTAAAAATCAAAGAATATGCATGATTTTCCTAGAAAAAAGAAAGGGTAAGAAGTGATTCAGATGACAATCCGGGGGTATTATTGGCATGCAAAAGAAAAACAAGATTGATAAGGATAAAATGAAATGTGCAGTGAAACCAAAAAAATTTAATATGTTAATTGCTTCAAACATAAATGTTCTAAATTTGAAGCATGAATTTTCCGCAGCGTATGCGTGGCGCGGGAATATCTAATTGTGTGCTAAATTCTTTCCTCAATTTACAAACAAATTCTGCAGAATGAGTATGAATTTTTAATTATCCCTTGAATGCATTTTGTTAATTCATTCAACAATGTAGTTTAAACAAATAATGGAAACTCTATTTCTTACTTTGTTCCGCTATAACGAGTTGTAAATACAATTTCAACTCTTTTCCTCCGGAGGCAGTAACATTCCAGGATTTAATTAGTTAATTGTTTCGCAAACTTTCATTCAAAGTGCACTCGTATTGCTTATGAAGAGTAAATACTCGATTCAGATCTCTTGAAATTGTTGAAGCATATCATTTTGGCCAAGGTAAAATATACAAGTATCTTCGACATCAAAGACCTTTGCCTTTTGAATTCTACCTTCTGGAAATGCAGCATGCTTATAAGTTATAAATTATGGACTCAATACGTTCCCTTTTTGCATCATATCGCAGAATAAACAGAAGTAAATTCTTGTAGCGGTCAATATTCAAGTTGATTTTTCTGCATTAAAACCGAAGGAGATATTATGATGTTGACACAGAAGAGAGATGTTCCGATTCATATCGCCATTTTTAATGAAATTGGTTGATATCGTCGAAAATGCTATTCTTATTTTGTATTTCTGCCATTTTTTACTATTACTATGCAATTCATAATACTTGAACAATAAGAAAATATCTTCGAAACACTATATTTGTATGCTGAATTTTCGTCAACATTGGTGGATAACTTTATACGAATCGTAACTATCACCAAACAGAATGGGTAATGGGAATACTATTTGTATGATCAGATGAAGTGTTCTTAGTGATATGAACATCTCATCATCATATTTTTAGATCAATCATGATTGCAGAATCTCCTATTTAGATCAATTAAAATATTAAAACTAAGAAAAAATCATTTTCTATCAAAAACATTAGAAGTTTCAACAATCTTACTTTCCAACCGGATGGTTGAATTGCCATCTGAGAGAGATCAAGTTTAATCTTCAGATGGGAAAATCAATTTTCAACAATAATCTGAACACTTGATTGAAAACATGAATTTGGGACTTATATACTTAATCTTCAACTGAAGAGAAGAAGATTTAACAAATGAGTTCAATTTTCAACCAAGTGTTTGATATTTCAAATTTCCAACTAAAGAGTATATAAATTCTACCAAAACGATTGATTTCAAACAAAGTTTTAGACATTCTAATCCGCAAGATACGACTTTTCAACAAACTTACTTAATGGTGTAAAGTGTATATAGTACATAACGTGCAGTCATCAAAATTCTATAATCTTTACAATGATTTATAAAATTGACTAACATATTTCTATTCATGATTGCTGCGTAATTTGAAGGAGGCTTCTAAGTGTGCTTTAGAGAAAAATAGTCTAGGTTGAAAATGTTTATTTATCAGAAGTTATTTGAGTTTTAGTCTTTTGCGTCCTTGTTAGGAAAAGTTACAATTCTTATCCAATTATAATGATCAAGGCCGCTTTTAATTCTTTGAAGGATCCTCTGCAATTCTATTTGGGTAGGTTCTATTAAGAAAGTTAATTTGCAAATCATAATTAGTCTTATTCTCATTTTTATTGTCGTAAACAATGAAATTTCAAATTCCTATGAAACACTACCCAAATAGAATTAAGGAGAATCATTCCAAAAATTTAATAAGGCCTTGATCATCAGGATTAGACAGGAATGGTAACTTTTCCCGAACAAGAACGCAAAAGACTAAAAGTCAAAATAACTTCTGATAAATAAACAATTTCAACCTATGATATTTTTTTCTGAAGCACTCTCAGAAGTCTTCTTCAAAAAAGGCAGCAATTATTACTAGGAGATGTATTTTGCTACATTTTATATATAATTATGAAGATTATCGAATTTTTGGATTGCCTGTACGTAAAGTACATCCTTAAATTCCCCAACGAAAAGATAAAACTGTAACCGAATTGTTGGTCTTTTAATTCGATAATATTTATTTTTTTTAAATGGTATTATCAACCAAACATGATGCCTCTTGAAGGGAAAAATTGAATTTTTAAACAACGAAATAAAATTGTCGAATGACTTTCTAACCAACAAACAAATAGTGGGGTCTTCAATCAAAAGTAATAAAATGATTGACTTTCAGCCATAGATAGTTGGATTTTCTTATCAGGTCATTCTATCATTCCAGTTCGCATAAGAGTATAAAAACAAGGAAGACGAATCCTCAATAAAAAAATATGAATTTAAAACAAAAAATCTGCACATTCTCATCACGTGCTGCGCATGCGGCTTGCTCCGCTCGCAAGTTTGAGCGCGCCCAGGGCACGCGCATGTCGGATCTCGCGCTTCGCGCTCGAATATAAATGATCCTCGCTCTCCGCGCTTAGTCCTTTCACAGAAATAATTGTGAATTTGCATAAACAATTGAAACCCGGAATAACTCCTCTGATTATAAGGGTTCAACGTGAAAACTTTGATTAAAAAAAAAAAAACAGTTTCATTTTAAGTTGAGAAAATTCATTTTCAATAAACGAAAAGGAATCTTTAGCAAACAGTTGCATGTTCAACCAAAATTGATTAGAATTCTACCGAAGACACAGATTTTCAACATAACAGTAGAAGTTTAAACAAAAAGAATTTACTTCTCAGCAAGCATAGTTGAATTTCCAAAAACTAAAAAAGAATTTCTAAAGGAGACTAGGCTAGACCAGAAGAGGAAATATTTCCAACAAAATACATACAAAGATTTTTGACTAAAAAAAAAATTATGCAATCAAAAATATTGAAGTTCAACTTTTAACCAAGAAGCCTAATTTTCAGCTAAATAAGATCATTTTTTTGGGAAAAATATACCGAAAGATGTATTAGCTAATATTTTAGTTTGAAAATCGATTTTTATACTAGAGAGGTAAATTCCTAACTAAAACTATCATTCTGTGTAGTTAATTCATAAGTTAGAAAATTAAGCTTCGGCAGGTGAAACCATGGGTTAATGAAATGGTTTAATTTTTTATTTAGATGAGAAATTAATAAATTTCAACAAAAGAAAGGCTCTCTATCAGAATAACTGAATCTTAATTTTGAAGTTGATATTTAGTTGATATTGCAACTACAAAATATTTGAATGTTTTTTATCAAAAAACTGAAAAATCAAAAATTCATATTTCCAGGTTGGAAATTCTACTGACCGATTGCAAATAGGTCTTTTTGGCTTAAGAATTCAACAATTTGATGAAAAATAGAACTTTCTGGCTTGAAAATTCAACGATTCAGTCGAGAATTAAACCATTTGGTTTTAAATAAACATTTTCATTGGAGATTTATATTTTCAGTTGGACAATTCAACTGTTTTGTGAAAAATTTGGCTCTTGGCTTGAAAATCCGACTACTTGACTTACAGTCAAACAACTTAGAAAAGAAATCATTTTTTTGTATTATAGAGTTTTTTGGTTATAAATTCAATTATTTTATTGTGAATCAACATTTTTGTCCAAAATTCATATTTTTCAATCAAAAATTTAACTTTATCATAGGTGATTCGTATTTCAGTCTTAAAAAGTAAACAGTTTAGTTGAAAATTACACTTTTTGGTCTATAATGAACTTTTTTATCACACATTTTGTCGTTTTGGCCTCAAAATTCAACAATTTTATTAGAAATTCAATTTTTTTCCAGTAACAGATTAATTTTATTTAACTGAGAATGAGCGATTCTATTTTTGTCTTGAAACCTAACCTCTATAAGTTGAAAATTCGAATATTTGGTTGAAAATTCATGTATTTTTCAAAAATTCATCATTCGGTGATGAAAGAAAATTTTCGAGTAACAAATTTAGCTATTTGATGAAAAATTCCACTATTTTCAAATATAATTATTTTTTAATTTAAATTTTTTCGAGAATTTAAATTTTTTCAGAATTGGTCGAATATGCAACTTTAAGGCTTGAAAACTCAACTCACGTCTGATAAATTTATATTTTTAGCTCCAGTTCCAATAACTTGATTGAAAATTGAACTATACTTTTGGTAAAAAATTGAAACCATTTGGTTAAGAAAATGTAATAATTCCGTTAAAGTGATCTTCTTGTAAAAAATTCACCTGTTTAGTTCAAAATCCCTTCTCTCGGAATGAGAATTCATCGTCTACGGTAGAAAAGTCATCTTTCTTCATCAAATATGCATCTTTCATAGCAGGAAATATTTTTTAGTCACAAAGCATGTTCGTAACTAAACTCAATAGAAATGCAAAATTCGCAGTTAATGAATATTACAGCTATGTTCAGCCAACGGCTAATTTATTTCCAAGGAAGGGGGAGTGGGGGGGCTCAAAAATAGCTCAAAACTGATAGCGTTGTTTATGGACAGGCCCTTAGATGGAGAGTGATGTCCTATGTGCTGAATCTCACAATTTTGAAAATAAGTAATATAATCAAATGTGACGCTCAAAATATAAAAATAAGTAAACTACATGAAAATAGTCATTTCCATAATTTCTATTTATTCGGTAGGTTTGCAAATGCGCCTAACGCTTATGTTACTATTCAAAAACGCGGAATATATTATTAGATTTACGAAAATTGCTATTTGTAGACAGTACCGATAAAGTTTTTGCGGAAAGTTTTCCTGCAGTTATCCACTCCCCTGACAAAATTTTCAAGCCAATGTGAGCGTGTCTGAAAAAAATTCGAGTGTCTGAAAAAAATTCGAGTACACGTTTAGGATTCTATAATATTAAAGAATCCCATGGGACAGGCTACGTCAGACATAGCTTCAAAACTTGTTCTGGCATGTTCAATAATGACAAATTTGATGAAAAATGTATTCTTTCTTCGCGTGCTGAAAGGGAATATGAGTTCAGCGAAGAAAGAAGACAGACACTAAAAGGGTTTTCGCGAGTCCGTTGTTAATTAATGATTACGCTCGTATGCTACGACTCCCTCCTTTAAAGATTTTCCTCCAGCTTTTACGGAACATTCTCTTTTTCCTCCTGTTTTCCGGATGCACTAGCAACCCTCTCCGGCCCTTGTTCATTTCATTTTAGCGTTATTCTCCCTTTACTGTCGTATATAGTGAGCCAAGTAAAGGTCTTCTATCCTTTCTTCTTCTTTCCTCATTCTCATGTCTCTTTCCAACTTTGTCTCTTTTTGTCTTTTTGTCCCCGTTGGCGTTCTATACTTTCCTTTTGTCGTTAGCTCTCCTCTCCGTCCCTCGCGCGAGGTGCTTTGTCGCCTGGATATCCTGGCAATTGTTTTCTGCTTTTCCGGATCGTCGAGTTTTTGCGTATATTAGCGAGGATATCGTGAATTTTTCTGCCCTTAAATCCACGGCTTCCAGCGGAAGATCGCCGAAAAAGAAGCTCTTAAGCCAACCGGATAATGCGCTCAAAGAGGGAAATGTCCTTCGGTCTTAATCGCTATAAAGGAGCCGAAGAGGCCGCATTAGCAATGAATGATCGAGAATTTATCCCTAAGCTCAGACGCGATGCCGACGCAAAGCGATGGTCCTCCATTCTATTCAATTCACCATCTGCGAACAGCGACGCAAATTGACACAATATTGTCGCTAAACGTCAGACCTTGTCTTCGAGTGGGTGTGATGGACCGAAGAAACATTTTCAGGGCAAGAGACTTTTTATACCTTTTCAGCTAAAAAGGGCGCCGGAAATTTTGAAACTTCATAGAAAGGTGCTTCTATATGAATATGCTATCTACATTTGAAATAGTGAATTTCATTATAGCTATAGTGCGATTTTCAGTACAGTACAGCCTCTCAACACACCCCCTCTCCCCAGCCTCAACGTTCAGTGAAAAAGATTTAAAATCATTGCCTCTGAATAGGGCGCTCCAGGTAGAAATGATTTCTTAATGAAAAACGTTATTCGGAGTAGCTTGAACCAAGTAAAAAAGACATATATGAATAAATAATCGGTTTAACATTGTTTTTCTCAATGAAATACTCTTATTTGTTGTCCAAAATAATATATGTCAGTTGATACAATCATAATTCTAATACAAGATAAGTATTCGTCAAATAATTTTCAATGAAACACTATAGTTTGCATACTTAAATAGAGTATGCAATATAATGCATACTTTGAATCCAAAAAAAAATGAATGCATTTTTTTTGTTAGAGAAAAATAATATTTAGAGGTGGCGCAAGCCCCACAAAGTGTAACACGTATTTCCCATAAACAAACGGACGTTTTTGTAAATTTTATCCAGAATCCTCAATATTGGGTAAATCGAGTTCGAAATTTGCCATTTCTCTTCACAATTATTTACAAAATGCGAATAAAATATTACTTTTCAAATGCCACCTGCATAAGTCTGTTTTATAGGGTCCAAAAAAACCCCCATTAGTGAAAAAATGGGTTTTTCGAGTTTTTGGCGCTAACTATGATTTTTTTGGAGGTTTGTTGAACGCAGATTGTTTCAAATACATGGAATATTACTTTTCACTGATAATTAGATGTTTATTCAAATTTTTTTAAACAATTAATAATTGTTTTAGCAAATTTCTCTTAGAAAAGGGCTAGAAAGTAGAGGTTCTTTCTAAATTTTTCAACTTATTTCCAACGTTTTAGTTAAAGAGAGGTACTAATCAATTTAAGTTACCAAAAAACTTTTTCAATAATTTGTTGATAATTATAAACATATTCTCTTAAAATAATGCTACAAAGTTGCGGTTTTTTCTGAAATTTTCAACTTTTTGTCCACTTTCCACCTAAAGTAAGTTATTATTCAATTTGATTTAACAAAAATATTCGTTTGAACAATTTCTTATCATTGCTTATAATATCCATTTTCACTAGTGATTTATTGTAATTTACCAAAAATAATTGTTGAAACAAATTATTATTGCTTATGGCTTTCTTCTCTTGGATAAGTGCCAAAAAGTTGCGGCTTTTTTTCTAAACTCTTAATTTTTTTGTCCACTTTTCACTTAGTGAGGTAATAATGAATGCGAGTAAACAAACTTGCTTATTTAAACAATTTAGTTTTTTATAACCATCTTCTCTTAGATAAGTGCTAGAAAGTTGTGATTTTTTCTGATATGTTTAACTTTGCACTGAATGGAATTTGAATGAAATTAAATTATATTGGATTGATTTAATTGTTTGTTATATTGATTGTTTTTTATTTAGAAAAAACATTTTTCTAAACGTAAACCATTTCATTTTTTATTAAAAATTTATATTTTTAGGTCGAAAATTCAACTCTTTGGTTGAAAGTTGAACTTCTTTCTGAAAAATTCAATTTTTGAGTTGAAGGTCCATAATTTCAGTAGAAAATTCGGAACTCCAATTTCACTCAATGAATTCAGCTCGTTTGTTTTAATGAATCTTTTCTCAACATTGGGAAAAGAACAACAAAAAAATTACCTTAAACAATACAATAATATTTAAAATATGATTTTCCTAAATGTTTATTTATTATTTGTTTGAATAGAAAGGTTAAGCAAAATTGAAGAATATATAGCCAGAAACAATAATAATATGTTTAAACTATTACTTTTGTTTAAATCAAAGAATTACTTACTTTGAGTGAAAAGTGGGAATTTTTCAGAAAAAAATCGAAGTTTTGTAGCATTATCCCAAGACAATATTGTTAAAATTAATAACAAATTGTTTGAAAAATTTCTTTTGTTAACTTTAATTAATCATTTCCTTCCTCTAACTGAAACGTTGAAAATAAGCTGAAAAATTGAGAAAAAAAAACTTTGACTTTTTAAATAAACATCTAATTATCAGTACAAAGTAGTATTCCGTGTATCTAAAACAATATGTGTTGAAAAGAATGCAAAAAAATCGTAATTAGCGCCAAAAACTCGTGATATCTGAAAATTATTATTTTATTCGCATTCTATGAATAATTGTGAAGAGAAATGGTGAATTTCATACTCTGTTAAAAATCAATTTATCTTTTTAGGTGAAAATTTAAGTATTTAGTTGAACATTCATTTTGAATTGAAAAATTGAACAATTTCTTCAAGAATTCAGTTACTTTTTGGGAAATTCACGTTTCTTAGATAATATTTACCCTATATGATAGTAACCCTCATGGTTAAAAATTAATCTTTTTTGCATAAAATAATCTATTCTTGTTGAATATTTTTCATTTTACCTGAAAATCCATCAGTTTGGTTGACAATTAATTTCTCTCCGTGAAAATTTTACTGTTTTATTTCCAGTGAAAAACTGATCTTCTCTGGTTCAAAATTCAACAATTTTTATGGATATTTGTCTTTTTGAATTGAATTATTTCTTTTAAAAATCGACTTTTGAGCAGAAGATTTTCTTTTAGTTCGAAAGTCACTTTTCTTGTTTAAAAATTGTTCTTCATGGTTCACCATTCAAGCTATACAGTTAAATTTTTTGGATTTTAGTCGAAAATTCATCTAGTTTATAACTCTTATGTTTAGTTTAAAAATAATTTTTCAATCCCAAAATGTTACGATTCCATTTTTTGTTGGAAATCATTGTTTCAATAGTTTCAAATTCAAGCATTTTGCTGAAAATTCTATTGTTTGGTTTAGAATCAATTTTTGGTCGAGAATTCAACTATTCAAGTTGAAGTTTTATCACTTCAGTTGAAAATTCGTCTTTCTGGTTCGAAATTCAATTATTACAGTTAAACATTCATAAATTTGTTGGAATTTGTTTGTTTTCGTTGAATAATAGTGGTTTTAGGTTATAAGTGACTTTTTTTAACTGGAAATTTGAAGTATTTCGATTGGATATTCCATACTTGCATTTTAAAGTTCATTTGCTTGGTTAAATAATCATCATTCTAGTTGAAAATTCATCGTCTTGGTGTGAAATTTAACTATTTCAGTTAAAGATTCAAAATGCTATTCAAAAATTCATCACTTTTGTCGAACAATAAACTATTTTGTTTGAAATCTATTTCTTTGCGGTATCGTTTCATAATTTTTTCATGCCAACTTCAACTGTTTCAATTGTTGTAAGAAAAATTATGTTTTTCCGTGGAAAATTTGAGTATTTTTCTCAAAATCATTTCATTCTCCAATTTTTGATCTGTTGTATTGAAGGATTTTCGAAATGAACGTCATGAATTATAAAAAATGTTTGTGTTTTCCATCAAATATGAATATTTTACTTTTACTTGACTGAGAAAATTGAAAAACTCGACCGGGAAATGACCGGGAAATGGAGATCGTCCGCTAAATCGCTATTCTGAGTCACCATAAGTTACTTTTCCACAGGAAACAGAGATTAAGAAGTTTTCGGAACCATTCAGTATTTCATCTGATCTTGTCACTGCAAGCTAATGAAACATCTGAATAATTTAATCGAAATTTTGAATGGAATAAGTGTTTCTATGAACGTAACAGCCACTTTTTTGTTTGGGAAAAGGCACTTTTCCCCCCTTTTTTGTTCAGAGTTAGTCACTTTTTAGCTCCTTTTAGTCACTTTTAGTCACTTTTTAGCTCGTTATAGTCACTTGTGTCACTGTGTACATTCTCATCATTTATGATTGAGAAAGTATTAGAATCGTCTGAAATTTCACATCTTGAATTAAAAACGGATCTCCACGTTTCGAGACCCCCCGAAGCCGAAAATTAAGTTTTGGCGAAGGTGTCTGTCTGTTGGTCTGTATGTCCGTATGTCCGTCCGTAAACACGATAACTCACGAAAAAATGTACGAGCGCGAAGCGCGAGTTTATTACATTATCGAGCGCGGAGCGCGAGATCCGGCGGACGCGCGCCCTGGGCGCGCTGAAACTTGCGAGCGAAGCGAGCTGCGCGCAAGGCGCGCGATGAGAATGTGCCCGCGAAGCGGGCAGATTTTTTAGGGTACATTACTCTGTGGCAGCCCTGCCAATAAATCATTGTTAATACTAATCCAAATATAAAAAAAAATGATATTAACTGATTTTTAATACGTTCTTAAGCTGAAAGCGTATGAAATATTTACATTGTAGTTTATAATGATATTTCAAATTATAAATGAAAGATTGCAAAATTCTGAGTTAATGGTAGGATGTCTTCAATTTTTATCCTCTTAGTTTTTACGATATGGAATACAAGATTTTACAATCTTTTGAGATGATTTTTGAGTTGTAATTACCAAAATAAGACTGATTGACTCAAGATTCTTATAATTATTTTTATCCCAAATGTTTCCTGATACTATTCGATATCTTGGATTTAAAATTTTAACATCTTAGATTCTAATCACGTAAAAATCCTGTGATATAAGTTAGCAATGTCATGTATATTTAAATAAGAAATCTGCCCGCTTCGCGGGCACATTTTCATCGAGCGCTCCGCGTTCGGTTATGAATTTACCTCGCGCTACGCGCTCGGCCTTTGTCCCTCCCTACAGTTTTATATAGAGCTTGTAAAACTCAAAAGCAAAATGTCGATTACTTTAATTTGATGAATGTGAATTCTCTTTTGTTAAAGCTTCTCGGGCTTTAACGAATACATCCTCATCGCGCGTCACTCGATCAAAGTTTGCCCGAAGCGGTAGAGAAGTTTTGTTGCCTAATTTTTTTTACATGTTGTGTAGTTTTTCCAGAAATTCAATTTTTCAATTTT
>WSXT02228090.1:0-16445 GCA_011762715.2 Neuroterus valhalla | reverse complement strand
TCATTTTTCACCTACTACAAGAAACCGTACTTATAATTTTTGAGTCTTGGAAAAAAAATTCCAAAAAAATGTTCAAACGGTCCCCTCCTCTGATTTTTCATCCAAAATAGCTGGTTAACAAACTCATCCTGTCTTTTCGGTCCCTCAAGATTTGTGCCAAAGGGCAGTCCAATCCGAAAATTCTTTCGAAAGTTATCGGGTACACAGATTACAGACTACAGACTACAGACTACAGACAAACAGGCAGACACTTTCGTGAAAACCATTTTTTCTGACTGAGAATGTCAAAATTCTTTCTTCAAGCCAAACAATAAGAGACAGGAAGAAAAAATCAATAGGGAAATTGTTCATCGTTCTACAAGTTTCACATGAAATTTTTTCCAATACGGTGTTTTTTGTTTTAATCGTGATAACGCTTTAACAATGAAAAATTCAATTCGCTAGCCAAACTACGCGAGATGTAAATATCAGTGGCGAGTATTGTAATGAAAATGTGTTCCTTGAGGCCTGTGGAGCCTTGAGTAAACTTAATATGAAAAAAAGTTCCATCAAAAATAAAAATAAATCAATCACCTCCAAATAAGTAGAGGTTTTCAGCAGTTTTGCAATATTTGCAACTCTGTGTATGCATTACATGAACTGTCAACTGAATCAAGCGCGAATGAAGCCGAGCACGAAGCGCGAGGTGAAAAACAAATCGAGCGTGTAGCAGCGCTTAGCGTGGAGTAAATACACTTTCGAGCGCAAAGCGCGAAATTCGAATGACGCGTGCCTTAGGTGCGCTCAAACTTGCAAGCTAAGCGCGCCATAAGAATGTGCCCGCGCAGCGGGCGTATTTTTTCTTACCAAGCCATACTCCTTTCTGTTTTGTTAATTGTTTAATCCTTTGCATGTTTCTTTCTATAATGAAATTTTCTCAAAAGAACTTGGTATCTTCCAAATCCCTTTCAAGAATCTTTGACTCTAAGAGTTGGATATATTTATCAAAACAATTTGAAAAATGGGAATCTTATAAACGTTGTAGGATAATAGAAGTATACGAACGTGTAAAATTTTCCATCTTATAACTACAATAACAAGGCAATAACACTGTAAAACTTATAAATAGGCTGAGTGACGTAGCATCCACCAACAAAGCGTTGAGGAATAAGCTTGTGAGGTACAAATGTGTATGAGATTGTTAAAAACAGTATGGGGGGAGAAAAGACACCAGAATGAGAGAGGATAAGAGGGCCAAGGTTTAATGAGAAGTATGGGCAGATTGTGTGGGAAGGAGAAGGCAGAGATAGAACGATAGTAAGAAGAACGTAAAGAGTGTAATGGAGTAGGATAAGCAGGGTGGGAGTACTGTATGAAAAAGAGGAAAAAAGAGCGGTCGCGTGGTTGAGGGTGGTGTTGATTGAGATGGGGAAGAAGAGAAGAGAGGAGGAGAAGGTCAGAGGAAGAAAGATGTGTAAGGAGAGAGGGAATTAGAAATTAGTTCAAAGCAAATAATATGAATAGTAAACAATCAATAGCAGATAAGAAATAAGTGGTAACTGTGTAGGCAGGGTTTGATAATGAGAGGCTGGCAAAAAGTAGGAAAATGCGTGTGAGACGAAGCAAGGATATCAAGGCAAGAAGATCAAGCAAACGAGCAAGCGCTGAAAGTATCAAGGTGTTGATAGATGTTAGTGTATAGAGTGTGACATTTGCCTCTCTTTTCTATGCTGATGTTGAACTCTAATGTCACTAGGGAACCGCTGACTGTTATTCAAATTTGTGCATTCAGATGACTGAGTGAACATGATCAAGGACGTCGAGAGAAAATCAGGCTCTGATGATAACCATGGTAACCATACACAGGCCTCCCTTTCTGAGCCCACCAACAATTGTACAACTATTAGTATGCCCGGAAAGAGCCTAAGTAGAAATAGACTAAGGGGTCACCCATGGCGTAATTCTAGATACCTCATCTCTTGAATGGGCCATACACGGAAGCCATGCACGGCACTCACGAGTTTCAAAACTAGGCAGCTTTGTGGTGCAGGGATATTTATCCAAGGCCCTTAAATATTATGCTCAGGATCTTTTCTCGAGGTACTTACGTAGTTAAGGGTAAAAGCTTTCCCTACTGAGGAACAGGAGGTTGAGTAAAGAAGTCATGTCCGCTAGGATCTATATTTGGCACCGAGCTGAAAACAAAGTGATCTTCGAGGAATTATTCATAATAATAATACTAGGAATGGAATTAGGCTACTTTTACAAAGTTTTAACGACCCCAGTACACCTGGATTTGCAACAGGTGTCCATATACATGGGAACCATCGCCATCCCTTCCGGACTAATGTTGTTCACTTTGAATGTCAACTTGTAGGAAAATTCCTATAAGTTCTCATTTTTGGCACCCAGTGCAGAGTTGGTGTTCGTAACTTTGGATATCAGTTCGTAGGAAACTTCGTGTAGATTCTCATTTTTTGCACCTTGTGCAAAGCCAGATGTACTCAAGTTGTCCTCACATGAAAAATGTGGTGTCATTCAATCCTTAGTGTTAATATTATGAATGGTTTATCAAAGAATACTTCTGCACTAAACCTCCTGTTCCTGAGTAAGCCCTGGATATTGATCCCTGGGCCACCGAACTGACCGGTTTCAAAAATCATGAGTGCCATGCATGATTTCCATGGCAGCACCATGATTCAAAGTTCAGAGAAGTAGGGGGAATTTCCACTAGGGGTAAAATTAGCCGAACGTTAATGTAGATAATGATCTCGCATGGGACACTTCCCTGCAGTACCTGGTCTTTCCTCAGGATTTGATTCAAGTGACCAGAAAAAAACGAAGGTTGGCTTGAGTTTATGCTTGTTCTTATGCCCATTATTATGCTGCGTAAAGTGATCTTACCTGGAATCGTATTGTTGCAGTTTGAGAGAAGACTGACAGGCCTGTATCTAGTTGGATGATATAGGACTTGCCCTTTCTATGAAAAACTGGAATCAGAACTATTTTCAAAGGATTGGAAAAGTAGCTCATGTGTTGTGGGTCTGACGATTTTTTGCGTGGTTCCAAATTGCGTTCGTAGTTTTCTACAAGGAGGTTTGTTCTACCACTGGAGTGGATCCCTAAGGTTTGATTAGGTTCCTTAAGATAAAGAACACTATCTTGCAATTTGTTGAGAGCCTTGGAAATACCCAAGATAGAGTTTTCTTTGATCTCTAGCTTGCTGACTACTGTGTTCCAATCAGTGCAGCTGTGTTTTCGAATTCCAATCGCGATTTTTTTTGGAGATAATTCATCGTACTTTTGGAGATTCAGCTTTTATCTCTCTGATGCGTGTAGCAAAGTTTATTGTGAGTTTTGATGGGGTCTTTTCTTTCAGGCTGAGAGATAGATCATATTTTTTTAGCTGAGCCTGCGGGACTGCGGTGTGAGCAGCAACTCTTATGCTACATGTAGCGTACTCTGATTTACTTCGATTTAGTTGGGAGAAAGTCGGAAATGGTGGCGTATGCGTTGACAGACTTTTGTCATAAATGTCTCCTGACAAAAATTAAAATCCGCCAAGAAATCAACTTTATTTTTTCACAATCCTATATTTACAACTTATCAGGGGAACGAAAGTTCAAACAGCGAGCATACTTTTACTCGACTGCATTAATCATGCCGCCTATCAATTAGAAAAAAGTTCTAGTCAGGGTGAATGTGGAAAGGCACGCTTTTCTTTAGTGTCTGCCTATTATTACAATCACAGGAAACAATCTCCTAGCAAGAAAAAAGCATGGATAAATATTGTGTTTTCCAACATTCCAAGTATGGTGGTGCACATGTAGGCATTGAATAAATTATGAAATTTTGGAATAAGGCAAAAATTCCGACACAGGACAATCAGAATATAACCTCAAAATATACCAAACTCTATGACACGTGGTGTGAACTGAAAAAGAAGTCAGAGTCTAGGAAAGGTGCTGCCTAGGAAAAGAAAAAAGTGATATTAGGGACCAGCTGTAGGATGTATTTTACATTGCTCCTAGTACAGTTTTTATCTTCGCTCTTTTAATTAGGGTCATACATACTTCACCTGTATTACCTGCCTGATATTTGTTTCATTGCGCTACTGTCGAGAAATCATAGTTGCAGTAGATTTGGCACTCTTTCTTCTCAACAATAGACTCAGTCACCCTTAGAGCGTTCGACAAGGCAGGGTCGCGGCGAACGCCATAAGAGCGAGAAAGATGATGGAAGAGTCCGCAACGGCTGCATTGTGTATGTACATATACGTCGATCTTGCATGGATAGGACAATCCGATAGTATACGCCATAGATGCTCAGGAACTTTCAGACACACGCTGTAAATTTTGCTGAGAACCTCTTGTCGTGATATGCTTCTACGGTAGGCCAAGGTGGAAATAACACCATCGCGACACGCGAAAATGAAATTCTCTGTTCCTGCAGTGAGTTCAGATGATTTATGAGAAACAAACGTTGCCTTATGTGACGAGGATTGATCTTTCCCGGATGAGTGAAAGTTTCCGTGCACCAACTTTTGTTCATGTAGTTTCAGAAATTTTCGGAATCCGCTTCCTTTACCTGTGCTTTGAGAAGTGGGGCATCTTGATGGAGTAATGCACTGTCCTCACTCTTGATGTTAAGGTTAAGGCTAAGGGTTTCAGCTACCTGCTCCACGGTTTTGTAGAGAAACGGTCCTTTTCCGCACATTTCGTGATTCCTGATCATTGCCAGGAGAGGACCTCTACCCTTTGCGATGATATGAACAGTACTAAGGATAAGTCGGTTATGAATGCATTGAAGATTGAGGAGTCCATGTCCGCCCTTACGGTGTGCGAAGCAGAAGCGTGGAACAGACGAGTTGATATGTAAGCTTTTCTCCGTACGCATTATCTCGCGCGTAGTGTTATTCAGGGCCTTAATCTTGTTTTCCGTCTATGCACCTACCTTAAATGGATAGAGTAGAACCAGCACAACAAGCATGTTAGTCGCAGATATCTTGTTCAATGACACGTTCAGGTATTTGTAGGTCTTTTTAGAGCTTAGGTGTCAAATAACACTTTTATCCATAAGCTCAGGGTCCTTACCTACATCTGCTATTCTTCTATGTTTCAGATGAAGTTTGGAACATTTATCTACTAAGAGCATCTACGATATGTTCTTTTCCAGGAACATATATCTTCAAGTCATCCATATAAAATACATGAGTAACCTTATGCTCCTGAACATTAGTTCTACCACAGAAGTACAATCTTGTCCTCATAGCAAAGGGCAAAGGCGACTCTAACTCGACTTTGTCTCACTGACCCTACTTCCTGTTAGATACGGCACTATGTCAGGAAAGTTATTAGAGACTTCTGAAACCCTGGCTACAGTCAGCTATACAGGCTGCTGGAGATTCATCCGACAACCAGTAAGGTTTCCGAAAAGCGATGTCAACGGTAGACGCCGAGACAAACGTATTGAATAATGCTCTAGAAGAACAAAAGGTAGACCACTACTGTCGCAAAATCATCGTTCTTATGTTACTTGACGTTGAAGTATACGCAGCTTTAGACTACGTCGGCAATATACCGGCGATCATAGATGCTCGTGGTAACTGAAATCGGGATTCTAACAACGGAAGGGAATTGTCGAAGAAATCCCGAAACAGGTCGGAATCAAAGAGGTACAAACGAAAAAACTGATGAAGCATCTCAGCATCATGCCTAATGATGGGCACACTTTTTGGAAGAAAATTTAACAAGCAGTCGACAGGGCCTGCATAGTGATCACGAATTGAAGCCGTCTGATAGCCAATATCGTAGGTCACAAAGCGAGCCTTCAGTGCAAAGACAAGGTTTGAGCAGATGCTATTAAAATAGAGCGTTATCGCAAACATATGGCAGAGGTACAAAGGGGAGAAGCACAGAGAATAGAATGTGCTTATCTCAATTTCTTAGAACCAATGACATCAATAATCGCAGGAGTTATTCCTATGGATTCACTTGCTGCTCAACGCAAGGCCGTTTACACTAGTCTCAATTTGCAAATATTGTTAATCAGCTCTGGTGATGAAACCATTACACATTTATTACCACTCCGTAAATGGCCCCCTAACAAACTACAAAACAGTTCCGTAACCTGGCTCCTGACATGTGCTGACTTATTTTTTCAAATACCTTCCGCTTTTGCTCAATCATTTTCTACTATACAAATTTGAGACGCCATTGTATGTTTATTGAATTTTTAAGGTTCATTTATTCAACAGTAAAAACCTCAAACCTAATGAGGATTTCCCTGGAAAGGCTGACACATCTCTTCTACCATTACTCAAAGAAGGACTAAGTATTCAAAGGCAGTACGAAACTGTTTCAAGAGGGATAAGTAAGACTGACGTAAGGAGTATACCAGAAAACTCTAGGTGAATTTGCGAGAGAAGAAACTGAAGAAATAATTTATAGCAAGTGCGGGAAAGAAGAGTGTAACATGCACTTCACGATATACTCAGCCGTCAACACGAAAAGCGCGTGAAAAGACGTTGAGTCACCGCTGAACGCGGTCAGCGAGCCCCACTTAGTCGAGGCGAAGAACCACGTGGGCCAAGGGAGACCAATAGGATGGACAACTGGTCCCCGCCTCGAGACCTTCCACCACCAACCAGCGCTAGCTGAGTGTGAAGGAGCTTATAAGAAGCGGGTGCACGAGAATGAAGAGACAGACCAGCGCCGGGTTTCCGGCAACAAACATCATCCAATTCATCGGAGTGTACCTAGATCCACCAGTCCTCTGGTCGCGTCGGCCCTTAAAGCAAACATAATCTCCACCAGTCTTCTGGTGGGTTTTTATCCCAGATTACGTTATAAGGCTTGCCACCTTCCACATCCGAAGCCTTACGCGCTTTCCTTAACTTTGTAAAAGTAAGTCGCATGATCGTTTAGCTCCTCTCCGAAAACTTTCTTTGACTTTTTTCCAGTGACTCACAATTCGGGTAATCGTTCGGAAGACGCCCATCGGCGCAGGGGCCGTATGCGAAAAATCCGACAATTGAAACAAGAATTAAATAAGAAAAGAAAAAAACGGTATTGCATTTTCCATCAAATGTGACACTACAAAAGTAAGAGAAACGAATGGTTCATTCGAATATTTACTTCACTCGTCAAATTAAAGAAAAAATTCTTTCCGATTGAGAAATTGGTTTGAATTCAAAAATTCTTTTTCCTTGAAAATAATATTTTGCCTGAATCCAAGTCAAAATTCTTTAAATTAAACAATTTCCTGTTCCAAATCAAAATTTGTCTAAATTCAACAAAAAAATATTTTTTTAGATGGTAATTTGCCGAAATTTGAATCTTTCCATTTCTGAATTCTTCAAAATCATTTCCCATTCATCTTTCAGTTTTTGAATTCTGATTTATAAGGGAGAAATTTACATCGACGTATAAACTGGACCGCTCATGTCCACTGCACGTCCATTTTGGTGTAGAAAAGAAGGATCATAGGATGCATCCTCGGTTGTCTCCGTCTTGCTTTTTCTGATTGGCTCTTGGTTTTGACTCAGGCCTGTATGAGTAGTTAGCGGGACCCTCGCCTAATGGAGATTCAGCCTTGGTTTAGACGGCCCAAGCTCGTTCGAAGTCTTCAATATAAATAATCCGAATAACTGAAAAAATGGTTTTTAATGTGATTTATTTGTCGAACGCAAAGTGACGTGGGCGACGGGCGTTCATTTCAAAGCTAATAATATTCTTATATTTTTTAATTGACGTCATAACCTAGAAAAACATATATTTGCAGCATCGAAAATAATATTTATATGTCCATGAATAATTTTCAAATTATTACATGGGACATTATTAAATATAATAAATAATATTCGTTTCAAAATGATACTACGAAATAAAGAATTTGGAAAAAATTAAGGTCATAAATATTAAAGTTTACCTTGATGAATTTATTGAATCCATCAAATTCAGCTTGTCTTATTCATTTTGCATGAGAATTTATGCTTATATATAGTAGTAATTTCACTTAGAAAATTAATTATAACATAAAAAATTAACCAAAAAATTGTATAAATTATTGGTAGGCAAGTATCAAATATTTGACAATTAGATTAAATTTGCAAGTTCAAATAAAAAATTTTGATCAAAATAAGATTAGGAACTTTAAATTTTTTAAATCCATGAAATATTGCCCAATTTCGAACATTGGAAATATAAAAATGGAATATGAACGAACAGGATGATAATAATTATCCTTGATGAACAGGCACGTTCAAGCATAACCGTGGATCTCCACACAATGCCAGATATATTTTTCGGAAAAAATAATTCCTTAACCTGGGAGAGTTTTGGGAATAATTTGACAGAAAAATAGATTTTGGGAAGTGTGAATAATGAAACGGGGCCCACGAAAGGATAGCGCCATCACTGCGCGCAAAGGATAAAGCACTATCTCCTTTTCTTTCTACTTCGTTGGAGTTCGCGCATCCAGATGGGCGGTCCATTTCATATGTTGATGGAAATTGAAGAAAAAAAAACCCTGTTAAAAATCTGAATTCTTTCGGAATGTTACGAAATCGTGGGAATAATAATAAGAAATCCATTGGGCACTCTTCTAAGGGCAGAGAAAATTCCGATTTTCGAGAAAGCAGAAAAATAAATCAAAATATTTTACGAGTAACGATTAGGGCTTGGAAATCCGCAAAGAAAATCATTTCTTGACAAAGTCTCATATACGTGATACAAAGGGGTTGATTTCTAATGTGAAGGATTTGTGCGTGGGAATCGGGAAAGGTGTTTTTTAGGAGCCCGAAAGTCAGACTCCATTATAACTTTGAAATTCACAAAATGAACATTGGGATCGAACCTAAATATCAGGATGGTTCTTTTTGAGAAGTCCAAAAATCAGGAACTACATTAAGGTTTTGAAAATTTAAAAAAGATTTTTTTTGACAAAGTGGTACTTGGTACAAAGGGGTTGATTTTCAACATAAGGGCCCAAACATCGGGGAGAGTGTTTTCGGGGAGCTTACGTATCAGAGACTACATCAAGTTTCTAAAATTCGTAAAAAATTCTTTTTTAGAGGAAATTTCATGTACGTGGTACAAAGGGGTTGATGTTCAAGGTCGAAGGTTTGAGTGCGGAAATCGGGGTTGATTTTTTTTAGGAGCCCAAAAATCAGAGACTTTATTGAGACTTTGAAATTCACAAGAAGAACATTTTTTTACAATAGGAGTTGCTTCTCAACGTGAAGAGTTCTAAGCGAAAAATTTGAATTGGTATTTTCGGGGAGTCCAACGATCAGAGACTCCATTAAGACTTCAAAATTCGCAAAAACATCACTTTAGACAAATTCATGTGTACGTGGTACAAAGGGGTTGAGTTTTGACATTAGGTGTGAACCAACAAATTATTGTGGATATTTTCGATTCAAATTTTATGAAAGGGGTTGCTTTTGGGACTTGAGGGTTGTTCCTTGAAAATTTTTTTATGGATTCCAAAAGCTCAAAATTCTGGTTATGAGAAATTTCTGAATTCGGTCCTGGAGGTACTAGATTAATGGGCCGTCGAAAATATTGATTTGAAATGATAATTATAATTATTTCATCGAGCTGAAAGTCAGAATAGTATTAGGAAATAGTATTAGGAAATTAAACTCAAATAATTTCTCAAACATAAGGAATAAATAATTAAGGACTCGCATAAGGACGCATATTTCCCTTTTAATATTGTATTCTTCTATATTTCAGTAGGAGTCCATAGAAATTTTATGGAATTCTCTGAAATTCTGTAGAACACTTGAAAATACTTTTGAATTAGGTAGAAGTTCCTTCAGTTTCGAAGAATTCTTCAAAAATCTGTGGCATTCTCTTGAGTTCATGTGGAAGACTCTCGGAATCTGTGAAAGACTCTTGAATCCTCTTATAATTCTCAAGAGATTTTTTGATTTCTGTCGAACGCTTGTAGAGTGTAGAATCCTGTAACAACCCTTCAGTTTTAGAGAATTTTCCGAAGTTCTGTTGCATTCCCTCCAGCTCTTGTACGATTCTCGGAAGATCTGTTAAATTCTCATGAATTTTGATCACTTCTCAAGAAGAACACTCTAGAATTTTCCCAGAATTTTCAAGATTTATTTATGGGATTCTCCAGAAGTTCGATAAGTTGAATGTCATTAAAGACTTGTAATTTATGTAAAATCATGGAGAAGATCTCTTTATTCCTGGAGAATTTGCATGAAATCTATAGAATTCTCTTGATTTCTTCAAAAGGCTAATGAAAACACTCGAATTCTCCAGAACTCCTTCTTAATTCAAAGAATTCTCCGAAAGTCTTCCAATTTCCCTTGAGCTCTTTTTGGAATCTCAAGAAATCTGTGAAGTTATCGTGAATTCTTAGATAATTCACCACAAATCTGTAGGATACTCTGCAATTCTGTGGCAGGCTTGTAAATGCTTCTGAATTCTGTAGAAAACCCTCGAATTCCGGAAATTTTGCAAATATCCGTAGAGTTGTTCTGAGTTATTGTGGAATACTCTAGAAATCTGTGAAATCCTCGAGAACTCTTGTAGATACCTCTAGAAATATGTAAAAACTCGTAGATTTACTCGAATCCTCTAGAAATCTGTAAAATTCTATCGAATTCTGTAAAAGATTCGTAAAGACTATTCAATTTACTACAAATCTCTCAAATTTTGAAAGTCGTTGAAAAATATGTAGATTTTTCATCCTCGTGTAATTCTCTAACATCTGTGGGATTCCCTCGAACTATGTTAGAGGCTTGTAAATAATGTTGAATTTTGTAGCATCTCTGGAATCTGCGGAATCCAGATAGAATCTTTTGGTAGTCTCAGAGAGTCTGTGGAATTCCTGAAATTCTTGTAGAATTCTCAAGGAATTCGTGAGATACTCGTGGATCCTCTAAAATCCTCTTGTAATGTATTGGATTCCCTCTAATCCAGTAAAAGACTCACTAATACTTTTGAATTCTGTAGAACTTCCTTCGGTTTCAGAGGATTATCCTTAGATCTGTGTAATTCCTGTGGACTCTTGTGAAAGTCTCTAGAAATCTGTAATATTCTTTCGAATTCTGTGAGATGCTTGTGAATACTGTTGCATGCTGTAGAAACACCTCAAATTCTATAAGTTTTTAGAAAATATGAAGAATTATCTAGAATTCTATCGCAGTTCTCCAGAAATTTGTAAGATTATCTTGAACTCTGTAAGACACTCGTTAATACTGTTGAATTTTTAGAAGAAGTTCCTTCGGTTTCAGATAATTTTCCAAAAATCTGTGGAATTCGCATGAACCCGGTTGAAACTTACTGCCAAAAATTGAATACTGGAGGATCTGCTTGGAATCTGTAAAATCTTCTTGATATTTGTAAGAAAAACTCGTGAATTATTTGAATTCTGTAAAAGTCTCTCCATTTTCAGAGAATTTCCTGAAAATCCGTGGTATTTCCTTTTGGTCTTTTGTGATTGTCTAGAAATATGTAAATTCTCCTGAAATTCTTTGAAGTCCTGTAGAAGACTCGTGAATATTGTAAGATTAGGGAGAAAATCTCTCCAATTCTTGAGAATTTTCTTGAATTCTGTGGTATTCTCTTTGAATCTCAAGGATTTTGATCGAAACCTGTAAAATCTTCTTTCGTTCCGTAGCGTCAGTCTTAACGATTATTTTACATAAATGAGGAGAATTCTATAAATTCCTAGAGAATCCTAGGAAATTTTCGAATAAAAGTTTTTATTATAAATATACCGATGTTAATGCAATATTCACAACATATGCATGCAAATATAAGTGTGCATGGATATATTTTTGTGGTTACGACGATACATTAACAGGGATCCTCCGACAACTAGGAATACCTTTTTGTGACCACTTTTTGCGTAGAATTCAAGAAAAAACCTCTCACTACTTATTCCTCCAAGCTTTGATAGTGAAAATGGAGAAATTCCTTTGCAAATTAAAGAAAAGTCTACGAAAATCTTGCGTATTTTTATTACAGTATCCATCGACGTGATTGACAATTATTTCTATATTTACACCGAGAAATAGGAATCAAGAGGATTCCTCTTATTTTGATGCGATTTTTCCTCTACAATATGGTATGAAAATTATTTCTCTCAATTTGAGAGGATTTATTTTTCTTTGAAGAGTATTATTCTTAAACGAAGAGGATCCTCTCATACGTTTCAAATGCAATCTTCTCATTTGGAGAGTATTTCATCTAACTCTAAAAATGATACATAAGGGGTTAGGTTTTTTGTTCGGAAAAATACATATATTGTTTCAATAAGAACAATATGGAAATTTATTCAAATTACTCAATACTAATCACAATAAATGCTATATACGATCTATATTAGAATTGAATGATAAAATAATTACTATTAATCATATTATTATATAATACTTCATTGTGTGTGGCCTCTTTTATATAGTGTTCAACTTATCAATATTTTGTGTTGAATCAGAACATTTTGAATCTGATCTGACTCCATATCAACATTTTTTTTGTTTTGCATTGAACATTATTGATGCATTTTATAACAGATGTAGAGATGTAAAGGAAAAATTGATGAGATTTATGTTTTCTTTTAAATGAAAAAGTACGTTGTGGTTTACGTTTTAAAAATTACATTATTGTCTATTTTGTATAATAACGGATTGGTTGATTTAATATAAAAAAGTTTTTTGAACATCTGCAGAAGAAACTCAAATATATAATTTTATATTTACAAAATAATTTCGTTGAGCCAACAAATCTGATTATTCTCAGATTTAGCACAGTATATTCTTTTGAAACTTTTACCTCAACATACTTTCTTCCAAAATTGAAATCTTAGCCTCGTCATGCTTCTCCTTACTTTCCTTCATCTTTTTAAGAAAAATGGTTTATAATGTTTAATGTACAACAACAAAAAAACCTAATAATCTACAAATAATCTGAACATACTATTCATAAGAACAACGATACCGTCTGTCAGTTTTTCAAAACTCTCCAAGATCTCTTTCATTTCTTCTGATTTGCATTCCATGAATAGAAGCTTTACGAATAATGCCCTTTTCAGATCCAAGTCAGCAAATAAAGCATGCAGTGCATTAGGAAATCTCTTTTCGAACTCGATTTCGAGCTATAAAAAAGTAATGAGTGAAATAAAGACATACTTAATTCGGAGATAAATCACTTCCAAAGATTTTGTGCATACACAATACCACATGCATAGATAAATGGGAAAACTGAATATTTACTTACTTTTAAACGACTCCACGTACATACTGAGGCCTGAATGTTCTAAGAATGTAATCAGTTCTTCATCCGTCCTTGCTAAAGTTGAACAATTCACTCAAATTTTTGACTGAATTTGACACTAGACTAGTAGGTTATAACGGTCGTTCGACTGCGCATGCGCAAATTCGGATCTAAAAGTAATTCCTCTACAAATGAGAGGAATATACTCAATCTAAAAGAAAATGCAAAAGGATTCCTTTCGCCATCTCTCCTCTAAAAAAAGAGGAAAAACCTCTCATGTATAGAGGAAAATTCACTTTTGAAAATGTGAGAGGATTCAAGAAGAGGAATTTTCTTCTCAAATTAAGAATATTTTTTTCTCGGTGTATTAACAAAATTTAATGAAGGAAAGGATAAAAATATATATCAGAACGGGGGTAAATGAATCGCAAAAGGATTTTACAATCCGTTCTGCTTTGAACTTTGGGAACAATTTTCATGTTGTTTTCCATCGACGTAACCTCTATAAACGTGACCCTACTTTCAGCTCGTCATGGGAAGCCTGACATTCAACTGTGCCTCTCCAAAAAACTTTTGCAGAAAAGTTATGAGGATGGAATTTTTTTCATGAATTATTTTGTTTTAATCATAAAATCACCGAAATAAACAAATAATAGGATTTTCATGGTAAAGACAGGGAAAATATTTTTCTTATTTGGAAAATTTTTTATTTTTTACAATCCTGAATTTCGTTTTGCAGATTAATAGAGGTTATTTTCATATAATCTAGAATCTAGCTGAGTCTAAACAAAGATATCAATATCTTTGTTCCAGCTCTAAGCTGCATTAACAGTTGTTGTTTACCAACTTAAATTCAGTGCAAACATGAATATTTTTTATTAAACATATTTGTCATGAAAATGGTATATATCAAGAAATTCAAACGTTTTTACTATGTGTCATTATGTTTTCAGTAGGGGAATGAACAGCGAAACGGCCATGGGTAAAAAATAGAAATCATATTTGCCAGAAGAATTTTTGAATGGAACAAAATATAAATTAGACACATTTGAATAAATTGAATATAGATAATCAGGTAGAAATCACAGGAAGACCGGGAAGAATCTGTCATAAAAGGAAACTTGCAAAGCCTAATCTGTAAGAACCTCTGTTATATAGATTTAGTTATTATTTTTTATAGATAATTAAAAACTTTCAATGAAAATTCTTATTATCTAGGAAATTTATTTTGATACAAAATTAGGAACAATTGTATATCTTGTATCAAAGTCGAATGTAACGACTGCAAAAAATGTCTAATATCCAAAAATGATTATTATTTGTTATTATAAAATTAGAACTACTGTTGTTGAATTGAATTATGATATCTTCAAACAAAATGAATGAAATTTCTACGTTTAGTTTTCTATTTTCAAACTACAATCAGAACTTAGTTCATTTTATCTAAAAAAATTTGATGATAAGATAAAGCGTGAGGTGAATCTAACTTCAATCAGAAAATACAATTTTTTAAATATATATTTTTTTTTAAATTACTTATTTCAAAATTTCAACTTTGACCTGATTTTTTTATCTCTCTTGGTAAAAATAATGTTCGACTCGTTTGTCGACACATATTGTAATGTACTATATTCTCACAAATATTTCCATATAAAACTTTGTTCTTGTTTTTTTTTTTGCTTTATTTCCGAAATTTCTAGAAAAGAATAATTCTCTATGTTGGCAAATGATGAAGGTGTATGCTCCAAGCATAAATCGTCTAAGCTATTCCTTTTTATATCAGTCACGTGCTGTTCATGTGCTGCAGCAAATTGATTGGCTAGGGTTCCATCAAGAAGAAAAATACAACGCACTCTTACTTACGTGTTTAGGAAGGAAGTTTTACTTCGTTTTTTTTCATGGATTCGATTTGTTATTGATTGGTCACGAAGGTGGCGACTATTGGCCGGCAAGGTACTCTTAACCCCTCAAGAAATTATGTGGGAGGAGGAGATCGATATCTTACAATCTATCGTATTTTTCGATCATTTGGTACCTTTAGTCTAGGAATTCGTTGCCCCTCAATATTTTTTAGAAGTCTTTTGCTCTGATTTGTTCAGGGGTGTCCAACGCAAGGCTGGCGCGCTTCTTCTTTCTTCCCCTTCTCCGAGCGCTTCATCGAGAATTTTCTTCTCGTTTCGACACGGGCTTCGCCTGACTACGTCTGACCACGCCTACTTGCGCGCAATGTTCATACAGCCTGGTCAGCGAGGACCCCTCTCCACATTCCACTCACCGCATGAACGCATCACAGGTGGCAAGAGAGGGGATTGACGAGTGTATGGGGGAACGACCTAGCGTTTGTATATTAGCCGCGATCAGAATAGAAAAGTCTGGCAGTAACGGTTTGTAATCGAGTAGAAAAATGAATCTTTCAATTACTATCGCTTTGTTTGCTCTATTTTGTCTTGGGCTTGTGGTTGGACAAATAACAATAGTACGATGCGTTGGGCGAGCATGTCATCATAGTGAACAGTGTGGAATGAGTCCATGCGATCCTCAATCGTGTCGTATAGACACTGAACCTCAATGACAGTTGAGGCAGGAAGGATTTTTAGTTTCCAGGCCTGTTATTGCAAAACCTATTTGTTCCTTGAAGAAATAGAATCCTCAGTATATTTTATCTTTTAAATTAAAAATATATTTATCTTCTATTCTCATTTGACCCATAATATTTTCAAGGATATTTTCAACAATTGAGACATGCATTTTCACTATCCAACCTAGTAATAACTATCTGAGGACAGTTTTTAAAATAATTAGTTTGAGGTATGAGCCCAATAGCATATAATGATAAAAAATATTGAAAATTTCAGCGCACAGATGCTGTTGAAAGTGATGCTGAGAAAAATAAGACTCTAATCCACCGCCGAATGTCTGTGGATTCGATTTCAATGTACTGATTGTTCCATCAAAATGTAGCCCTTAAGGGTAAGGATTAGAAAAAGTAAACAGTTAAGAGGGCTGGGTACAGGGCATTTTAGAAGGGTCTCGTAGACTTCTGTTTGTTCCGAAAGTATTTTAAAAAATATGATTTATGTAGTATGCCTGAGTTCGCGGAAGAATAAGGTTTGTTTTAAATTTGTTTCAAATTTCAGAAAAAAAAATTTTCATTGAAAATATGATTGTTCAAAGTTACCCTATTTTTGAAGACTGATTTCTCGGGTGCTACTAATTATT
>WSXT02228079.1:0-16445 GCA_011762715.2 Neuroterus valhalla | reverse complement strand
CGTGGACATTTGACAAAAACGGAGGGGGTCAAATTTTACACAAATCTAATACCTTCTCTGATGAGAATGTAAAAATAACAATTATTGGCCGTTTAGAATGAAAGATATAATGCTGCAAAGAATAACATTTCGCTTCTCGCGTGACACATAGTAGGGTTAGGCAGTATTATGGTCGCCTCAGGAACCATTAATGTGAATGTGTGTGCTTGTATAGGACGCTTTTATGCGAGTGTACAAACTCAATTAAAATTGTTCACTAATGGTGAGGATAGAAATTGTCAATTCTTGCATCTATCTGAGCGTGAACTTTTGAATGTGACTGTCGCGAGACAACTACCTTAACCATTAAGAAATATCGTTCTGGGAGAAAAAATCCTGGCACGATCTTCAGAGTTAGGATACGGATAAATATCGGTAATACCATTAAAAATTTTCGACAGCTTCTCCATAATTTCTCCCTGGTCATGTCCTTCTGAACAGTCCCGAAAAAGAACTCATTTAGTTCAATTTAGAAGCATTCAAAATTGGTTTTGAGCCTTATTATACCTATTTGAAAATTTAAAAGCCTCTTGAACTCGAATATTTAATTCAAATCCGTTAAAATATTGAAGACTTAAAACTTATTTATTCAAAGACAGCGAGCAATAAGAGCAATTAAGCAGTTTAAACATAGAAGAAATTTGTGTAAATAGAAAGGCAGCAGTATTCACGGAAGTTGGCGGGAATGAAAAATACTTTCAATTACTGAATCCCCTCATTTAATGGCAAACGAAAAGACAAGTCGTAATCAAGGTTACGAATTAATTATATAGCCCATTTCACTTAAACGTTCGAAATGGGCCTACTCACAACTTTTTTCTTGCAGAAAATAATTCATACATTATTACACAGGGAATATGAATAAATAATTTTAAAATATCCGTGCGGTGGCACTTTCAATTATCGGCAATGTATAAAAAGAGATGCAAATGCAAAATGAGAAATTTACAATGTTTACAATTTACTGTCATCTTGAATAATTTAAAGACACTAACTAATCACACGCAGTTTTGATTGTTCTACTGTAAAGTTCCATCCCACGTATTCTTTCACACAATCAATGGATTGTTCCTAAATGCATAATTATTTATCAACTGAACACTCTTCACTCATCTACACGAAAACGAAAATTGCGCTGAACATTAGATTCTTATTTCAAGTCGCACAATCCTAATCATTCATACTTTTACTATAATATTATAATTATCCTAGAACGCTTTGCAAAAGGCCATCTTTGAGCGCCTTCGATTGCGACTTTCTTTATTTCTGACATAAATCATCCAGAAAACTCGCGTCTCGGGAAACGCTCATCGTTCTTTTTTTTTTACCTCTAACGAGCATTATTAATAAAAACGACTCTACAAATAGAATGGTTCTCACTTATTTGAATCTCAACTCATCGCACAAGTTCATCAATATCCATGCATCGCACTCTACACTTGTCAATTCCACCTTCTTCGTTTCCTTAAGAGTAAACAAAGAAATTTGAAAAACAGTTTTAAATTCTATAGTGGCAACACTTCACCGTTGACTTTTCTCCCGATTATACATTCACAGTACCAAACACATTTGCGATATGCTCATATCCAGACTAGTAAAAAAATTCAATATATCCTATTAACATTAATGGAACATTTTCGGTGAATCTCCAAATTAAATTAATCCAGCCGTGTCCTTTTGAGAAAGGAGCTTAGAACGTGTGTGCATTGCGGCATATTCCACAGCCCAGTGCAAATTCTTCACCCGTTGGTGGATGTTTGACGTGTAGAGGACACTCCTCTCCTTCTAGCTGTTTAGCTTTGGGTCCTAATGAAAACGAATAAAAATTAGCCAAATAGGAGACAGTAACCTAAAAAAAGGGACTCGCACCGTATCTGAGTAGAGTATGTAACATTTTTATCTTTTTTATTTTCGACTATTTCAAAATGAGAAGTAAGGAATATGTGGTATAAGGGGTGTATATTTGCTGTGAAGGGGATCTTGAGGGATACATGAAATTCTGAAGCTTAGGGGGGAGGTGGGCCTGTGAGTAGGGTTGGGTCCCGTGGGATAACTGGAGACCTATTGGACAGGCTGGACCTTGAGGAATACATAGGGTTCTGTGGGATGACTTAGATCCTAAAGTATGGGGGAAATCCTGCGAGATGAGGATGGTCCTGAGGGATAGATGGAGTTCCTTCGGTTAGGTGGTGTCCCGGGAGTTACGTGGGTCTCGTACAGTATCTAGGAATAAGGTTAAAAATCAGTCTAAAAAATCATACCAGCTGGACAAGAAGGCAGGTCCGTTTTCGGAATGTTCGTTACTCGTTGGAAATCATCATGACAAGGATTACAAAAGTGAGTTGTACCAAAACAGAAGAAAACTGCTACCGAACAGCAGTAACGACATTTGTATTCCAGAAAATCTGTCCCATGTTTTGGGCACATCTGAGCTCTTGCCACGTCGCTGCAACCTCCGCAAACAAGTTCCGCTGGATCAAAAGTCTCCCCACCTTGCTGTACATCACATCTCGCTTCTCCACCGTAATAGGCTTTTTGACATTTGTAACATACGTAATAAGCGTAACGATCCATAGCGTAAGAAGCTGGATCTTGGTAATAACGAGTACCCACCGTAGTCACTGCCTCAGCTCTGAAATAATAACAGAGTAAATTATCATTTATGAATTAGAAATGACAGAGGTTGACAACTCGACTTTTTAGTGTAAGCCAGTATTTTAAAACATTTAAAAAATTTCTTTCAAAATATTCTAAGAAATTTCAGAATATTTCAAGAAATCTGAAGATATTCCGAACAAATTTAAGAGATTTTTAAAAATTTCGGATGATTTCAAAATAATGTAAGATATATAAACAAATTTCAAGAGACTCCCAGGGATTTCAATAGATGTTAAAGATGTCACGAAAGCTTGTATACCATATTTATACCATATGAAGACTTACTTGTGTAGACCCTCATACTCCAACCGCATTAACGCTTTTCTTCTAACGTCCTCATAAAGTGCCTTCACACTCGCAAGTTGTTCCACTAAGTTCAGATGTTCTATGGGTACTTTGCAAATCGGACATAACGAAAATCCGAAAGTTATTCTTGGTCCCACCCATTTCTGCAAGAGAACATTCCGGCAACATTGTAAATGGAAGACATGCCCACACTGGAGTTGAATCGCAGGCGCACAGGAAAGCGCTTCGGTGAAACAAATCATACACATGTCATCCGCGTCCTGCTTTAAGTCACTTCCAGGAGCACATCCGTGCAGACAAGGCAAACAACTTCGTTCATTCCGCACACCACCACAAATGTGACCACAAGAATGAACCTTATTACACGCATTCTTTGCATTCTCTTGGCACTCATGATCTGCACAGACATTTCCTATCGCTAGTAGTCCACTGTTCCCAGTTGTACCGCAAAATCGACAGACACCAGACGACACTCCAGCCGGCTTTTGGGGCGCACCATCTCGGAATTCGACCAAAGCTTTCAAGGTGCGACTGTCAGCTAAAGCTAAGATCCAGAAGAGCTTTGTTCTTCCACAACCCTCGTGAAGATCAACACGGATAGCCTCCTCTTCTTCTTTGCAGACCTGTCTCACATGTACTCTGGTTCTTCGATGCAAGTGGAGAACTCGATCACAGTCAGCGCATAAATTTCCGCAAATGTTGCATTGGATAATAGCGGTAGTTTCGCCATCGTCGTGATTGGAACAAGTTTGCTGGAAAGTTTCAAGGTGTTATTGAAGAAAGCAAAAACTAAATGTACAGTTCTACAGATTATAGTTTTCCTTACTCTTGGGGGAGGTGGTTGTCCATCCGCGGCACTCCACTGACCAGATGAAAGCCTCTCGACATGATCAGAGTCCAAGACACAAAGAGAAGAGAGAGCTAACCAAATTGTTGGAGTATGCAGACATTCTGCAGGATCCCGACTTTTTTCGTCCATCCTCGTCAAGTTTAGAATATTTTCTGCAATCGCTGCTTTCGTGATTGCCGCCCAGGCATCCGATAATTTTCCCTGTGATTCAAAAACAATCAAAAGATGATCGAAAATGGGAAATATGTTTGTTATATTTGAAATACTTTGAAACACTAAAGGAAAATTACAAACTTACCGAAGCCATATCCTTAAGCAACTGAATGATGACCTCCGCCAGTTTGCGCGTCATGCAGCCTCTCAGCCACCATCTTGCTCCAACGAAACTTTTAGGATGGATACTTGTAGCTAACGAAACCGTCTGAAGAGCTTTTCCATTATGCTCCTTGCCCTTAATCTTAACTTGAACAGTCAAAGCTTTGGCAATGCAGCTAAGGAAGACATCCAATATACCCGGAGCGTGTTCATCAAATTCCACGCGATGCGAGTGTCCGCTATTAGCCACTGATACGATGCTGAAATCCGAAGGTGGCAATCTCCCAACCCCAACAACATTTGCTAACGTTTCAGGTTTAATTTCTGGCAAAATTCTCCTCAGCAAAGAAGTCACTTGCCTCTGCACTCTGGCAGAGCCAGTATGAAGCAGACTGAGCAAGTCTTTCAAGAGTCCACATTGATGGGACAGGTAGTTCCTGCCCACGGAACTTCCACTTAATGCAAGAACCATTGACAACATTTCGAAGCAGTACGTATCCGCTGCTTTAGGTAGATCGCTGCCATCACTTAAAACACTGTTGGCTGGTGTTGGGGAGCACAAAAGCGCTTCCCATTCTTCTCTAAGGCGAAGAGTCTCCTTCCGTATCGCCTGAACGATGTGCGAGCAGACTTGTTTCTGAAGGTGGGTCAATTTACTTCTACTGAAGAGTATTCCCACCATGTGTTCCCGCAGATCATTGCTATCCTCTAGATCATCATTAACTCCATCTGCTGGTTCAATTATCTGTTGTTGTTCTCCTTGAATCAATTTCCCGAAGACCTGAGACGTGATTGAACGGAAGACCTTCAGTGTTTCTGCTTCACAATTCTTCTGCTGAATCGTCAAAGCACTCATCTGCTTTCCTACTTTCAGGGAATCTCCTTCAATCTCACCGAGAACTCGAATTTGTCGAACTCTCAAAGAGTTATCGGGACCTTTTAATTCAAGTCCAACTACTACATGCCTTGGATCCGTGATCGGGCAATTTATCCAACTAGCAGATCTACTTTCAATCTCTACAGTGCGTAATTTTGTCATTTCGTCAGTATTGAGTCCCGACTGGAAAGTAACACTTGATACCTTGTGCGTTAAGTCTCTACAATTATCTACGTGAATATACACCATTCGCGGATAGGACCGAGCTCCGCAGATTACCGTAATAGTCTTTGTTTTATTCCTATCTTCATCCCCTGATTCCCAGAACGTTTCTGTTGAATTGTCAGTTAAGCTGCCAATCATTGCCTGCCTGCTAGATGCTTTAATTTCAAGACCTGGAGTCAAGTCTTTTAGGACCTCCACACAACTTGTAACTTGTTGCGAATAAGTTGACTGATGACTTTCATGCATGCTCATATTCACGTCATCCTCTTCTTCAGAGCGCGAGAGTATTTTACTGATGTTACTGAACACGTGGCTTCTGTGGAGGAACATGTGATCAGCGGGCGTGAATCTAATCCCCCAACATCTTACCGCTGCTTGTTGGAGTGGAGAGCCTGGTGAAGGGAGAAGCATCAAATCAGCGATGGTCTGCAACAAAGTATGAAAAGCAGTGGGCAAAGGGTTTGCGGCTTCGCCGGCAATCACTAAATCACTCAACGGATGTTCACAGACTCCAACCATGTCGAGATCTTCCTTCCTTTCCCCCCGGTCGTCTTCTTCGTTCACGTCCATTGAATCCGAGACGATTGGTGTAAGAGAAGCGATGAACCACCAGAGTAAATCCTGTAGGCAAATCGGCTGAGTGACACTTCTGAGGAGCCAATTTAAAGCTTGCATAGCGTAGACCCGACAAGCTGCTCGCCTCAATGCCTGCTTCATTGCTAACTGAAGATGCTGCAGATTGTGTTGCTGAAGAACGAAGAGCATCACAGGCCTCATTAGAATCTCAATCCTATCGTTGTTTACGATCTCTGCCTGATTAGTAGATACTATCGCAGATTGATCCATGGAAGGGACCAGCTTTTGAAGAGCTGCCGATGGATAACATAAAAGAGAAGATCCTCCGTCGTTGCTCGTTTCACTGCTGCTGTTGTTTCTCTTCCGCATCATCACTACTCGCCCATCGTTACTGTTTTTCGCCCAGGGTGCTCCAGTCGACATGGAGACAGATCTGTGGAACATCCCTCGATTTTTTCCACTATCGCTGTCACTGTCACTCATTGGACACTCAGATAAAGGTCTTCCATTGCTGAAATTGGGAGTACTACCTTGCCCTTCGTAGTTATTTTGTTGACTGTTCTGCCGCCTCAAATTTTCTTCATAGTACCTATCGTCGTTGCTCGAGGCTTGATGGACTCCAAGAGCCTGCAAACATTGGAATGGTCCAGTTTGAGGAAACGGACCAGCTGCTTCTGGAGGACTATAGTTTTCAGCTACTGAAGAAAGAGTTTGAGAAGGACGTCTTTGCTGCTTTGGAATACTCAAACCAGATGCGCTAGCAAGATCAAGCAAAAACATGGCGTTGTTCTTCACAATTATGTGAGTTTCATTGGCACTGGGACTATTAAGTGGTGAGGGAAACTTGCTCCCTTCTCCTTTTCGTCTAGATACCCCGGCGACAAGCTTTTTTCCAAGTTTGTTCTTCTTCGCTTTCAGGTACTTGTCTCGGCAAGTGTCGCATATGAGGTACCAAGAACTTCCACCGACTCCTCCATCTCCGCAGTTTCCGGCCCAACCAACACAGTACATCCCACCACTGTTATAACCTTTTCCACCAGCATGCCAGCCACAACCAGGATGCACCATCTTCATATGATAGGTAACTGGATGAGGAAACATCAAGCCACAAAGCTCGCAGGTTGTCTCACGTTCAATACCGCTCAATCCATCACCGACTATAGTTCTCCCTAAGGGCTTCCACTCTTTCTTTTTTCTACCCCCTTTCTTATCACGCTCCTTACCTTTCTCTTCTCTTCCCGACTTCTCTGATGCTAATCGTTTTGCTACCTTCCCTGACTGAGCGTGAGACATTGGACTGGGTAGAATAGTCTGTTGCTCGATCGCTTGGAGGCAGTTTGTGCTCAGTTCCTCCCAGAGGAAAACTAAACTTTTCAGAGCAGGAGGTAAAACAGCGACGGTTTGAAGCTCTGGAAGGGCAGTCAATTTGTTGCTAGGCTGAATTTCTTCTTTGATAATTGCCGAGTCAGGTTTCTTCCTGCTCCTATTCGCACAAGCTGCAGAGCGAGTAAGAGTTTCTAGAGTACTAGGTTGAATATGTAAATATGTTCCTGCGTTCGATACTTCTACCGAGTGCCTCTGTCTCGCTCGCATTTCTTTCGTCAGCTCTTCTTTGTTCTTGTCATTGTTCTGAACAGGTGCTTGTCTAGTGACAACTACGGCTCCTTGTTTTGGCAACGTGGGATGGAATTTAAGGAAACTTGCACAAGCCATAGCATCGTGAACAATACCTTCGTGCCAGAGAAATGCAGCAAAGACTGCTCGCAAGCATTCTGCAACAGAGGGACTAATTGCTTCCTTCACTTTATCTTTGCTCAAATTGAGGGTACGATTTGGACTTGGTGTTTGGTGACTATTCACTGGCGACATGGCTCTTTTCGCTCTTGTTTTGGTCCCCTTTGTGTGATCTCGACGACTGAGTTTGGGAGAATGGCGCTCTTCTTTGGCACCAATAGATCCAATGCTAAAGTGACCTTTCATTGCCGTTGTAACACTTTCTGGACTAGTTTGCGTTTGAGCTTGGGAAACCTTACATGGACTATCCTGAGAATCCTTTAAAAGTTTAATTGATTATTTTCTGCTGTAAAATTATAATAATAGTATCCTACTGTAAAAATATGTATGATCTTACGATGCTCATGTCTTTTTTGGGAGTATCAGGTGGACTAGTGATGCTTCCTTCGAACCCCATTTGAAGCGAACTGCAACTGGGGCTGGGCGAGATGTCCCTTGTATTTGCTGTTGAACTTACTCCACTTGGTGACTGAGATGGATCCCGAGTCAAGCTACTAACCAGAGCACTTGTGTCGCTCTGTGTCGATCCCCGACGATAGGATGTTGCGCTATCGCCCATTCCTCCTGATACTATATGGGATAAACATTTATTTTTATGGTCGGAATCTAAAACTTCATTATTTTGTGCTCAATAATTGTAATTTTCAGCTATTCAAACGTTGATACAAGAGCCAAGATATTCTCACCTCAAATAGAAGAGCTACATGTACGAATAAACAGACGTACGTCTATTTTACACTATGAAAACTAAGATGAATCTTGAAGTTTTTGTTCACGAGTATTCAAATCAAAAAGCCTATATACTTTCAAATATGACATGAGGAAAATTATTACTGACAGTATGGTTTCAAGATGGTCTCATGAACCTGGTAATATATCTCAAGCTCTTTGTCAATGATTTATGATTTTGGAAATTTTCTGAATACATTGACATTGTTTAGGTTTCTATTGCCAGGTAGAACAACTCACTCTTCTTGCAAGTCTTCCGGAAAATGTTAAAGATGGTCCGAAAACTAGGTTATAGTTTTGAAGAAAAAATTAACAAAGAATATTTTATTTGTAGACATTTTACAGAAAGTAGTATTTCTATTACTTTTTTCTATACTTTTAATTGCTTCTAAGGGAACTCTACATTTTTACTTACAGAAGACAGGAAAAAAATGGGAATCATAATAAAATTGTAGTATATCATAGAGTTACAATGGCCTGAATACTTTACTTTGAATTGATTAAGAAAATGGACCTTTGGAAGTCTTTTAATTGAAAGACACCTATTTTTTTCGAAATCCAGGTTTGAGTTAATTAACCTTGATGCAACTCCTAATGTTGCAGAAAAGAAATCTAAATGTAAACTGTGCCATTTGATTTTAAATTTCGTGCTAGAACTTACATTTTCAGAGAAATTGAACAAATTTTCCACGATCTGCGTTTTTTACAATAGATGAAAATGATTCCGGAAACCATAACAATGAACAAATTGATCTAATTTCACCATGCAATGCGTACTATTCCGTGCAACTGCAATAAGCGATTCACTAAACTTGATAAATGTGACTGAAAGACGCACGCAAAAACGATAATGTCCTTCGTTTTAGAAATAATTTCCGAAATAAATTATTCGATATTCAGCCAATTGGATTAAATTCAAAAAATAGGATTATTGAGATTTCGTAGCATGGAGGTATGTGTCAAAATAAGTTGTGCGCTACTTTTTCTACAAAAAAAAAGAATTTTCAGAAATTTTCGCGAAATATTGCTTTGTTGTGAGACGAAAACAAAGACAAAAGTTTGAAGTAACTTTCAAATGTGGAAAGTACTTTATAATTCAAATGAAGTTCATAAACAAATTAAGGCTTAAAGCACAAAACTAGATAACAAAAAAGGCAGCTTTTCAGGAGAGCGAAATAAGATTCTGTAAAATAGAAATCACGATTCAATCATGGAACAAAAGTCCACTCCCGAGCTGAAGTGGTTTCGAATTTAGTCAGAAAATGGATGATAAGAAGAAATTATCCAGTTTCGAGAAATAGAATATAGGAATTATTGACGATTTCGAAGTGGATGGAGCCTAAAATGTTAACAGGCTCGGTTGCGGACAATCGTATTTGAAAATAGCGATTGAAAATCTATTTTCTATTAGAAAAAAATGAATAAAAATTTGATCCCAAGATCCCTAAATAAACAATTATAATTTTAGGAAATATCGGTTCTGATTGCCAGGCACAAAGTCAAGTAAAAAAGGCTCCATAAAAGTAGTGCTTTAGAGAAAATGATTTAAGATTGTATGTTAAAATTTGATTGGTACTTTGATGCTAAAAAACTGGCAAATAAATTTATTCAATGGTTTTTTTCTTGAGAAAAAGAAGCATTTTAGCATTTTAATGTACTTCAAAACTTCTGCAAACAGGAACACATGGTGAGGAAAAGGTATCAGGTATCAGTTATCTAGTTTTGAGTTGCTAATATTTTTAGTACCATTATTATTCGAAAGTCACCTCTTTTTCAAAAATGTTGGTTATCTAGTTTTAAAGCCGAACCCTTCAATTTTGTAAAACAAATGCACACTGCGAGCAAATTTATAGGCAAAAAGAAGTCACTTTTTTCTTCTTCGCTCTCAAATTATGTTGTCATTGATGACAATTGATGACAAGCAATGACAATTTTATACTTGATATTATTGGACATTTCATAATCGAAGAACTATATTTATATAAACAAATACCCAGCGTGCACACTCTGAGGCTGGAGGAAATATTATTTTTCTGTTGATTCTCCTTGAATTTTATTGGCACCGTGCAAGTCTACTGGCGCCCTCACTTTGACGGACGCTCCCATGTTAAATCTTATGGAGCAAAAGTTAGTACCGTGGCGGCCACGGTCCCTATTGCGGGACGCTGCCATAAGAATACGTGTAAAATTCGACGGCAGCGACAGCCCTCCCCTCCCACCACCTGCACATAGCGAATAGCTAGTGATGTCAAGCAATTAAAATGTGCTATACTTCATTATTTTTGGTATATTAAACAAATGACGCGAATAAATGGTCAATGCAGATATTGAAAAAATTAATTCAAAACCTGCCATGAATTACATCCTCAAAGTTATTTTGAACTTCGTTTTTCGATTTCACTCCACCGTTGACTGACGTCAAATATAAAAGTACACGACAGTGATCGTCTTTCTCATGCGTTTTTCAGAAGCTTATGTGATATGATGTGTAACTAAGTAGAAAATTTATAACGACCAAAAACAATCTTATATTCTATCCACATAAATTGTCTGATATTGCCAATGAGATGTGGAATGTATATCGATAGTCAGTAAAATTGTGTGATTGATCTTACCTAGAGGTGAGAGGCCGACACTACGGGGGGAGCCATAGAGCAAGGGGCTGCTGCTAGCACTGTCCCCCCCTCCTGTCAAATTTCTCCCACCTGACAAGTTTCGATTAATTCCAAAATTAAGATTTGTGTAGTAAACAACTTTCATTCAAACGAGTTCCTATCACAAGATTACTTAAAAAAGGAACAAACACTGCAGATTCAAATCTTAGTTTCGGATGGTAATTTGCTAAAAAAAACTTGCACAGGAAAAAAAATACATGAATTGGATACGAACTTGCTTAAATGAAGTTGATGATGAGTGTTATTGCTATTGAACATGCCGAGTCGCAAGCAACGAGGTTGGAAGGAAGATGCATCGGGATTATCAATGACGTACGTCTCTTTCGTGTAACTTTCTTTCATGCAGTGCAATTTCACAAATCGTAGAAAGAACCACCGAAATATATTCACACGCAGTATGCTTTTATATTGTAGTTTGTCAACCTCTACAGTGCATATTTTCAAAAAGCAATTTCTTACGTTTTCACTTCACACATGAAGTTTGAAATAGAGTAGATTTAAATAAAAACGTTCAGTAGAGAAGCAGTGAGTACCTTGGATATTAGCAGCAGGTGGAAAGAGGCAATTACCAGGACCAACTGGAGGCCGACTGGACCCAGCTAAGACCAATACCACTTTTTTTTAAACCTCCATTTTACTTTTTCTTACACTTATATTATAAATTCGACCTTTTATTGATATTCATATTCCCCATAGAGACTAACAGTAAATCCGTAACCCATTTTCACTTCCCGGAATAGCGTTTAATGTTGATGATAAAGCATGAACGAGGAGAAACGCGGCAAGGAGAGAAGAGATCACAAATTAAGATATTTAAAACGAATGACTGAAAGTGAGACTAATACGTACCAGGAATAGGAACGGGACTTGAAGATCGACTGTGAAATCTCGGAGATCCACCTTGAGGATTTTTAGGAGAAGAACTCCTCGACAGTCTTTTCGGTGTTTCTGGTGGTGTCGCACCGTTTCCATTTGCTCGACTCTCGCCCATAGCTTTTACCAGTTCTTTTACCGAAACCCCAACAAACTCGGAAAAATCTCTAAAGGTGGACAGCAAAGATAACAGTATTTTACAAGGGGTTAACTACTCGACTTTTGGGTGTGTAATAGATTCAAAGATCTCGAACGTTTTCAAGAATTTCCCGCAGGCTCTTAAACCAGATTTCCAGAAATGAACAAGCCCTTGGGTTTTTCAAGGTTTGCAACTGACCTGCCCGGCGAACCTCTTTTTCCTCCATGGGGTTTATCATCGCCACGTAACCACTTTTGTAAGGCGTTGAATTTCCCTCCCCCACTCTCCTTCTCCTTCATTGTTCGGTCTTTCGAATAACTCTTCATAAATTTTGGCGATCCATCGTTCTTATCTGGTGTACATCTATCACTTCCTGAAATAATTAACCAAATTATTTGAAGGTTTTTCTTACCAAGAATCCATGGGCATACTCGACTTGAGCAGAAGGTCAACTACCCTCGCCTCTCTGAGCCCGAATCGAGCCCAGCCGTTAAGTAGTCAGTTTCGGTTCACCTGAATTGAACCCAAAGGGTATAAAAAAAGACTAAGTGCAATTTGTTTCAATGCGACAAGTTTGCAAGTTTCTCCTAAGTTTTCATCGTTATTTTTAAGATTTTCCCATTGGAAATAATTTTAAGGTTCTAATTTTTAACTTAAATCTTTAACGGATTCTGAAATGATATAAGATCTAGAGAATAAAAAATTTGGATGGTCAGAAACTTATGAGGCAAATGTACCATTGAGAAATCTGTTCTATTGCTTCTTTTTCATCTACATTGTTAAATTTTGGACTTTTTCCGTTGAAAACGTTGATTTTCAACAAAAATATTGAATTTTCAGATGAAATGATGAATACATGAAACTCAGATCTCGGAAAGAAAGATCATTTTTACCATAAAATCGATTTTTTTTTCAATATGTGATCTTTCAATAGAATGATTGAAATTTCCAATTTTTGAAGACAAATTCACATCTAAATTGTTAAATTTTGAACTATTCCGTTGGAAATGTTCATTTTCAACCAAAATAATGGATTTTCAGATAAAATGATAAATTTATAAACAAGAAACTTGAATCTGGAGAGAAAGATAATATTCTACTATAAAATCGATTTTTGTGATAAATATGTGAGCTTTCAATAAAATGATTGAATTTTTCAACTTTAAAAGAGGAATTTTCATCTAAATTGCTGAATTTTGAACTTTTCAAGTTGGTAGCGTTGATTTTCAACCAAAACAATTAATTTTCAGATAAAATAATGAATTTATAAACAAGAATTTCTAAACAAGAAATAACTTGAATCTCGAAGACAAAGATAATATTCTACCATAAAATCGATTTTTGTTATAAGAATGTGAACTTTCAATGAAATGATTGCATTTTTCAATTTCAAAAGACAAATTTTCATCTGAATTGTTGAATTTTGAACTTTTTCAGTTGGAAACGTTGACTTTCAACTAAAATAATGAATTTCCAGATAAAATAATGAATTTCTAAACAAGATATAACTTGAATCTCGAAGACAAAGATAATATTCTACCATAAAATCGAGTTTTGTTATGAATATGTGAACTTTCAATGAAATGATTGAATTTTTCAATTCAAAAAGACAAATTTTCATCTAAATTGTTGAATTTTGAACTTTTTCAGTTGGAAACGTTGATTTTCAACCAAAATAATTAATTTTCAGACAAAATGATGAATTCATAAACAAGAATTTAGAACCAAGAAACTTAAAGGAGAAAAAGATAATATTCTACCGTAAAATCCAATTTTTTTATAAATATGTGAACTTTCAGTAAAATGATTGAGTTTTCCAATTTAAAAAGAAAAATTTTCATCGTAATTGTTGCATTTCGAACTTTTTCAGTTGGAAACGTTGATTTTCAACCAAAATAATGAAATTTCAGGTAAAATGATAAATTTTTGAACAAGAAACTTAAATCTCGAAGACAGTGATAATATTCTACCGCAAAATCGATTTTTTTTCTAAATATGTGAACTTTTAATAAAATGATTGGATTTTTCAATTTTAAAAGACAAATTTTCATCTGAATTGTTGAATTTTTTAACTTTTTCAGTTGACAACGTTGATTTTCAACCAAAATAATGAATTTTAAGGTGAAATGATGAATTTATGAACAAGAAACCTAAATTTCGAAGAGAAAGATAATATTCTACCATAAGATCGATTTTTGTTATAAATATGTGAACTTTCAAGGAGATTATTGAATTTTACAATTTTAAAAGACAAATTTTCATTTGAATTGTTGAATTTTGAACTTTTTCAGTTGGAAACGTTGATTTTAAACCAAAATAATGAATTTTCGGGTAAAATGATAAATTTATGAACAAGAAACCTAAATTCAGAAGAGAAATATAAGATTCTACCATAAAATCGATTTTTTTAAAAAAAGTGAACTTTCAATAAAATGATTGAAATTTTCAATTTTAAAAGACAAATTTCCATCTGAATTATTGAATTTTTCAACTTTTTCAGTTGACCACGTTGATTTTCAACCAAAGAAATGAATTCCCAGGTGAAGTGATGAATTTATAAACAAGATTCCAATTTATTGAGTAAGGAACAAAATATTGTGTTTCCAAAATCAGATTAACTTCTTTCTATTATCTTGCGTCATATGAGTCTCTTCAAGTATATAATATTATTCCTTGGTTATCTATTTCTTTAAAATAAGCAGATTTCTTCCTTATTATTGTTCTTTATGGCATTTTTCATGATCAAACGCAAATTTTCTTTCCAAACTATCAGTGCTATTAAAAAATGGTTGCAGGCAATTTCTTTAGGGCCTGTCGTCGTATCTTGCAATGTTCGGCTACGAATTCCAAATTTAGGATTTTTTTCATGCCATTTTCCACGTTTAAACCTAATCTAGCGTGATTTCGTGGTAAAAAGGAGTTTTATAGACGTATGTAAAATTGGAAGCTATTTCCAAATAACTTGAAGTTATTAGGCCTTGTTTGAGCGAGAGACCGACTATAGTAGGAGGAGCACCCAGTCATATACAGGTAATTAGGAGGCATGACGTACTGGGCTCAATTCGGGCGCACCGGAATCCATTCCAATATCCAAATCAAAAAAAGTCTAAGATACATGCCTGGAGAATCGTGTTGATTGTAGGTACCAAAAACAAAAGGATTAGAATTCACTCCATCTACAGAACCAGGAGTGCTGGGAGTGAAATTTTGTGCATTGAAGTTGAATCCATCGTGGCTACCTGATGGGTAGGAGAAGTCGAAACCTTTCTTATTGGGTGAGAAGGAAGAGTCTGGCATGGTTGGTTTCTTTTCCACAGGGTCATTTTCTAAATCATGTTCAGACTTCATATAAATTACACCGCTTTTATTTACTGCAAGGGACCAGGCTTCGCTTTCAGTGTCGAAACAATACTTGTTGACTGAATCGTCGTCGATTCTAACCCATCTTCCATCGCTATTCACAAACTATAGAACGAAAATTAAAATATAATTTAAGAGAGATGCTGATGTTAATAGTGAAAATACTCACATCTTCCTGAATAGTAACCATGTTCCCAAGAGCTAACATTCCAACAGGCGCTGCTTTCAAACTAGGTCTGCTTCTAATATTATGACCAGAAGCACCACAGGTGACTACCACCATGTTTCTTCCACCATTAAAAGTCACAGTTTTCCTCTTGCTAAAACGACGAGACGTTCTGAAGAATAAGATAAGTATTCTAATGTTAGAAAAGAAAAAAATCAAAGAGGAGGAAGTACGTACTCTTCGATTTCGGGTCGTTTCCTCAAGATAGTCTCTCTCATTATATGATCCTGGATAGATTTCTGTTCTCCCACTGAATGTAGGAGCTTTTTTCCTAACTGCTGGTTGTACTGGAGGCACCAAGCTTCCAGGTGACTACTCTTGCAGTAATCCTTAATTGTTTCCGCATCGAGCCTCACCCAAACTCCATCATCATTATGAATCTGAAAAAGAAATAATATCGAAATATGTCCACAAAACTTCAACAAGGTTTATGGGGTTTGATCTTCTTTCCTTTGAAAATGTATTACCTCGTCTATGAAAGCTATAGTGTTGTAAACTGGCACAACACCGACTTGTTCACTTTGTAGGGAAGGTTGGGCTCTTATCCTGAGACCGGCACTGTTCTTGGCTACAAACTTTTTTAGTTTGCTGGGTTGATTTTGAGGCTTCTTCACGATATTCTGCGTTGGAGGCTGCATGCCCTGCGGTGGCTCTTTCACCTCAACTTTATAAATCTAAAGATAGAATAATACAATAATGACAGATAGGACATTTCGTTCTGAATTCATTGCAATAGTAAAATCAATGGAAAATTGTTATAACTTGTAACATTATGTGGGAGTGTCAGAAGTCTAGAAAATTTT
>WSXT02228068.1:0-16447 GCA_011762715.2 Neuroterus valhalla | reverse complement strand
AAAAGCCTTTTTCTATGCAACGAAAGCGTAAAATGAATAGGTTTTTAGCGCATCGTGTTCAAAAAAAAAAAAAAGAAAAATTCCTGGTAAGTTCTCAGTCTGTTGTTAAAATGTTTTATGTAATGGAAAACGATTCCAAGCATTTGAAGGCTAATGTTTGGAGAATAGATACTCGTCCGGTTTTTGAATTAGCTCTCATAACCCGGCCGGTTATCTGATTCTTTTTTTTTTTTTTTTTTGTTCAGGAGATTTTAATAGATATTTCAAGAAATTTCGCAAAAGTAAAAATTACGAAACAGATAATGCAGAGGAAGATAAATTTTTAGCAGTTCCGTAATCATAAAAATTAGAGTTTTCTTGCAAATCCTTGGGCTTACGTTCATGTCATAGCTTAAACTACCTAGGAAAAAGTTGCATGATTAAATCTCGTAATTTTCCCAATATCCCGACAATTATTTTTACCGTTTTTTGGTATTTCAAATCTCCGATCTAACTTCTTACCAGCGTTTAAGGGTAGCAGAATATACGCTATACCAATATACGGTTCGATAAGCTGGTCTCAACTTGGCACATTCTCGTGTATCCGGCTAAAAACACCACTCGAGTGTGTCTACGCCCCCAGACTTAGCCCAGTTAAAGGAAAGGGCGGAGAAGTAGAAGAGGTTTAGGTGGGATAAAAGTCAATAGTTCGACAACATTTCACAAAAACAATGAAAATAGGACAGAAAACCCACGAGGAATCAAAGACTCAAGCTCGAGACGGAACTCACTCGTTTCAAATTATAGGAAAAACTGGGTAAAAGATGGAGAACTGATAAAAACACTGCTCCGAACTAAAATAAGGTGTTCAAATCAATTACAAGGGTTATTACACGATTTTTTGATGTAGAGATATTTTTTTTATGTTCAAATAATAGATATCTAAGAATAGTGAAAAATATACTACATTTGATGAGAGATTTTTTATTCTGGTCATTTTATGGGACAAAAAGTTATCCTAAATATCGTATTTTCGTTTTCTTAAAACGGTAACCAAATAAACTTCATTGGAAAGAAATATAATACCCCTAGGCAAACTTTATGACTGTTACCGATTTTCTAAGTGATATGTATCGCAGTCTTATATTCGATACTAATAACCTATGGATTCAAAAGTTCCCACTTCAATTTTAATTCATGTTTCTTGTCCCTTCATTTAAAACAGCTTTTGAAACACATGTAAACAAACATTTTTATGTTTTCATATCTAACGAAAGTATAAAACATGATTATCAAAAGTACATTTCGATATATGTGTGGGAGGTGATTATTTAGCGAATGAGACGGTTTTTGCACGAGCGGAGCAAGTAATAAAAGTCTCATTCGCTAAAAATCACCTCTCACATACGTTGAGATTTTGAGGTTAGAGTGGTATGAAAACATTTTCTCTACTCTATTACATGTATCAGTCTGTACTGTAATATTCTGTTATTAGGTAACAGCTTCTTCTCGCATTTAATGTAATCTTGATGAGGCTTGGTGTCATTAAGCGAAAGCTTTTAGAATAAACGCTTATTCATTTGTAACAAAACAGAAAAACAGATAAGAAACACTAGATCCTATTCTGATAGTACGATTATTTGTTCTCTAACATTAGATTGGGTGAATCATCCCTCAGTCAGTTCATACAACTGAAAAAGAAGGAAAAAAGAAAACTAGTAGATCAACAAAGTTGGAAAAACGACAACATTCATTAACCCACACTAGTCAACAAAAATAACATCATATCAATTTTATGACTGTTACTTCCGAATTCTACTAGAAGGTTCAAATAAATTATACTCCTGAAAATAAGAATGAATATCCAATAATGGGAATGTTACATTTATGCGCAGGAAAATCGGAATAAATGTGTCTCCGTCTAGCCGTTCTGGTCGATAATCACGTTTTAATATTTCACACATCAATTGCAAGAAAAGCTTCTGAACAGCTTCCGATAGCAGCGTACGTTTAAATTATCTTTCACTGAACTTTACGATAAATAAAAATGAATAAAAAAAAGAGCGAATTTATCGCACGAAACTTTTTTTATTCTGAATAAAACTTGCTCTATTTTTCGAAGATAATTCGCACAAGGATTGGAAACGAAAATTCACTTTACTGGGTTTCTGAAACTTTGTGATAGACGTAAGTTTGATTCATAGACGTGCTATAAATATAATTCCACTTGGAAAATGTAACATGAACTATTCAAAAAAGCGTTTACTTTCTTATATCACGTATAAAAAATTCAGCTCTTATCGATTTCAATCCTCATTTACTCTAATGCTTTATTAGGAAAGACTTAACCTAGTATACTTGATGCTGCGGAGCAGATATCCATTATTTAGAGCTATTCACTTCTGAAAGAGCAAAGATGGAACTACTTTTCATTAAAGCCATTAAAACGCGCACGGTTAATTTATATCGTTTTGCTTCTCGCATCTACGTTTTCTTCCTTCCCTGTGTAGCTTCCTTCTTCCATATAACCTTTTTCTCCCTTTTACCATCTTTCCGCCCCATTCTGTTTCTATTTCCTGTATTTCAACTTCCATAATAAATTGTTTAAATCAATCGAGACTTTTTTGTACCAGCCGTGTAATATTAGCTGCAATAACTCAACACTCGGTGCTTTCAGACAGCAACAAAAGAGATTGGCTCAAGTTGATTAAACTACTCCATGATTAAAAACAAAGCAAAAAAGAAGAAATTTGAGGAAATAGCAACATCGCAAAACATGGAATTATTACAGTTTGTACACTGAAAAATTGGTCGACAACCGAGAAAATATCGCCAAATGGATATCCATTGAAAACTTTAATCAAAATACAAAAGGATGCAGTTGTAAATTCCATTCCAGGTATTTGAATACCTTCGTCATCTATAGATGAATGTTGAAAATTTTTGCGGAAGAAAATGGAAGTGGCTGGAATTTTGAGTTTGCAGAAATGTGAAGTGGAAAATTACATTCCCTCTTCTCCGGAAAAAACGACGGAGTTAAAGATATGTACAAGCTAAGAAATACGTTGGCTGCACAAAAGTTTTCCCACCTTAGTTTATACAAATCCGAAGGGACGAATGTGCAGGAATGCAGATTTAAATGAGAGTTTCCAGGGTTTACTACAATGCTGATGTTTTTGTTGTCCCAAGAAGCTCCAATGAAACCGTCTTGATTACTGCGTACGGAATTTATCGCCTGATGAAATAAACCGTCGACAGCAACTGATAAATGCAGGAAGGGGGAAGGAGCTCATACTGAACTCATGTAAACAAAGATGAATTGTATTTACATAAAACAATTAGAAATTCATATAACCAGTTTCAGAAATGCAAGAAAGCTAATGAATTATTCTCTATTTACCATTTGTGAAATATTTCTTAAGTGAACCCACTAGGAATTAAATTTCTCCATTGGCACTCATGGTACTCACCAACCCCAAATGCGTCTTTTCCGAAATTCGGTTTTTCGAAGTTTCAAATTCCAATGTGCCCTAGCAACTCAATTTTTAACCTAGATACTCTGTTCACGGACTATAATGTTAGAAAATGTATCTCACTTTGTGTCCTTACACGTAACTTGATACTAACCAACTTGGTTTAGGGACCAACCTCGAATTACGTAAGGCGTTTGAGGAGAGGGGGGGGAGGGGCATCGCAGGAATCTTACGCCTATGTTAAATTGTATATACTCACTATAGAGAAAGCCTCACAGAGGGGATGTGGGGTAAAAATTCCAGAAATAACCCTTACATAATTACATTAGGACGACCCCTTAGATGGAAATACACATGTATAGGTTATTCTACGTAATGTTTATTTTTTACGATGTTATTAATTTCAAATTCTCAGAAAATCGCATAGTTGTGATTGTGCCTGTAAGTAAAAAAAAAGTTTTAACCAGTTCCCATAAATTCATCATTAGTGGGAGGTTCAAATGGGTCATCTCCGAAGCATATCTGCAAAGTCTGCAACATGATTCTTACCACTGGCGCTGTTTTTCCAAAACATGTCCTTGCTTTTTGAATTTCTGAATGAAATGCTTCAAACTATAATGTTACAGCTTATATTTTGGTGCTTGATAAGTTCCCAACACAAACACTTTTCAACAATACGTGCTCTAGGTAGAACTTCGTCTTCAGGTCTTCCTCAAGATAGAATAAATTTGCATTATCTTGTTTTAACATGCTTGGAAGTATATGAATGAAACTCTATTATTCACGAAATGCAATTTCAGACCTTTTCATTTATTTTCCATCCACATTGGCTTATGCACGTGAAATTTTCTTATTGTAATGCATGATTGGAATAATTACTCTGTTGCGAGTGAAAATAGCGAGTTATCTCCAGATCCTTGTTTTCTAGAGAAAACCAGAATAATTTTGAATGTAACGAGAAAATTGTTTTGTATGATCGCGTTGGTTATAACTATATAAATTTAATTTTGCTGGTCATCTTCGGAGCCTTTCATCACTGCAACTCTGAAATTCTATTTTGTTTTCAGTTACAGTATTATTTAACCGTGGCATAGATACATTTCTTTTTCTTCTAGACGAAAGCCTATTCTTATTACGCGAAAGTGCATATTTGCGTTCAATAAATCACACCAATGTAAATCTCGTCCTACGCGAGCGGTTCGCTTCGTTACGAGCTTCGTTAGCAAGTTTGAGTGTGCAAGAAGCGTAAGTCTACCGGATCTCGCGTTTCGCGCTCGATAATATTGCGCTACGCGCATCATCTTTGTACTCCCCCAATATTTTTGTAGAAAGCTCCAGAATCAAAAGTAGAATATTGGCAACTGTAATTTGATGATTTTAAATTGTTTTTTGTTAAAGCTTCTCCGGCTTGAACGAAGACTTTCTTATCACGTGTCTCGAGCTTTGCAGTCGATTAAACTATGTCAAAAACGCGACATTTTCCATATTATATCGAACACTCTCATATTACCTTCTGTACCCTAATCTTTCATGTTTTTCATTGTCGTTCCATTTCGTTATTGAGAGAAGATGATTTTTTTCCAAACTTGGTTTGCTATCTCTAGACTTGGAAGGTATAGAAATTTAGAACAAAAACTACAAGTACTATGGAAAAATGTCGAATTGGGAATTCATTGATCTTTATCGGGTAAAAAATGTGGACATAAAACACTTTGTTCTTACATGTTAGTGTGAACACTCAAAATAAAAACTATGTATTAAATTTGAAAATGATTGATAGAAGATTTGTGGATCTTATTGCAATAAATAATTTAGCGTTTCAACCATTTTTTTGCATCTCGTATAGTTTTGCTGGAAAGTGGTGTTGTCTCACCTTGACAATTTTTCTGCGCAACTTCTTTTTCATCCTATTTTTATACTATTACAAAAACTGACGAGTTGGTCCATAAGACAGAACAGCGATTTGTTTAAGATTGCATTTTATGCTCGTTGAAACTTTTGAGAAGTTTTTCCATTGCCTCTTAATTTTTTTTGAAATTCTTTCAATATAATTGTACATTCATTTTCTCACAACACACCTTGACCTCGTTCTGGAAAATGTTTACGTCAATTTTGTTGACTTTTATTTCTATTTCAAAGCTTTTCAAATTTACTTAAATATTTCCAACAATCGCAAGAAACTGTGGGGAAATTTGTGAATGCAGAGATTTTATGTAATAATTCGTTCAGTCTTAGGATACTTATTGTAGAAATCGTATGTATCAGCATCGATGGGAGAAGATTAAGACAAACTTAAATAAAGTGACAGTACAAAGTGAAATAAAACGTCAGGTAGGACAAGCGTGGACGACATTAATTTGCGAGCTTCACTTCGTTGTAAATGGATTTAGGAGATATTCGATGCACGTACCTTGGTAAGAATGAAATTTGTCAAAGTGAAAAGTACCAAGCGAATTAAAGTGAGGAAGGTGTGCTGGGAATGCGCGCGAGAAATTGAACAAGTCAGTGGCTTATGTCTCTTGTAGTTGAAACATTTATCCGAGATACAGAAGACAAAGAAAATGTCGAAGATAAATAAAATAACTTTCATGAATCGAACATTTATGTTTGGTTGAACCAATGAAAAAGTTTGGTAGGCACAAGAGAATTTCTTTGTAGATGCAACAAACATATTTGATTGAATCAACCCAATATTTGTCAGACCAACACAATGATTTTTTAGGCTGAACGAAAATTTTGAAGGTTATAAAGAATCGTTTTGTTGATCGAACCAAACTTTTGTAAACTTAAAAGAATAGTTTTGTTGAAGGAAAAATAGATTTTTTCAAGGAAAAATTTATTACATAAATAGAATTTCATTTTTTTTGTATATGAATAAAAACGTACAAGGAAAAAATGCATCGATTTAATAATACGTGCTAGATTTGTAAATAAAAATTCTTACGGTTGACAAAAGGGATCAGTAAAATACAACAAATGCGAAACAATAATGTCTGCTATTGAACTTTGATGCGAATCAGAAGCCTCTTTATCCCGGGCATCTAGATTTTTTTTATTTGCTTCACTTGAATTCTCTCCAGGAGTATGATCGAATGTTGCAACAATTCCATTCTGTAGTACATTAAAATTTGAATTATTTGTAAATTTCTTTATCTTCAAATATCAAAAGTCTATCGTTTATTCAATGAATCCCATGGAAATAAGTTATTGGAAGGATAATCTAATCCAAAAATGAAGAGAAGATATATACCTCACTGTTTCTGGACTGATTTGCAATGTTTCCCTGCAATCGCCCATCTTTCGAAAAATTATTTACTTTACTGGTGTTATGAGTAGATTCACTTTCCAAAAGTTCAAGAGGAACTTCAATGGTTTTTTTTAAGTTTAAGTAATTTTCCAACTTGCGTTCAAATTTAATTTGATTCCACAAAAACTCATTCTCCAGAAGCTTTTCTACATATCTACTTCGGATGCAAGTGCATTTATTGCTTCTTAATTAATTCCTCCAACTGAAAATTGGGGAGACTATACTTTATTCATCTAGCATTTACTATTTTTCCCATTTTTACGATGGTCCTATTATAATTATTATTACGATGGTCATATTACTTCAACGACTGACATACAAGTATGTTCATATTCTGAAACGAATAATTATCAAATAACAGGAAGAAACAAGAAATACTTGGGGATGTAGGATTTGAAAAATTCATCCTTTGATTTCAATCATAACGCTTATATTTTATTCTTAATTTAAAATGTGGGGAAACTCTCCACTTTCTTTAAAAAGATATTTTCAGCTAGGATTACTAAATTACGAAACATAAATTCAGATTCAAAATATTTATGTCATAACCTCAAAATTATGTTCCTTACTTTCAAGTCTGATTAGAACTTGAAGAAATTGATGATCAATTTATTTGAGCCGATCTTGACCTTGAAATTTATTAGTTACGAGGGTTATTAAGTAGAATCAGGGCTTTACTGAATTCCATCATGTTATTTGCAATTTCTATTAGAATACCTTTGATTGGTTATTTGAAACCAGAAGTAGTCGGGGGGATTGAGAAATTATTGTTTTTATGCATCTTTTATTCCCAAGGGCTGTTTTAAACTTGAAAAAGCGGCCGGGTGTAGTTAAAGTATAGGTTGAATTTCTCTTTTAGTTTGTTACCTAACCTTGAAACCAGCTTGAAAAATGTAGCTATTTCTGCTGAAGAGATAGTTCAGTCACATCCAACCACTTTTCCAAGGTTTTCCAAAAATTTAACCTCTAAAAAATGACACTCTACTCAATCTGGAAGCAAGCAATTTTCCGGTTCTCCCGGCCACGCGTGATTCTAGAGCATCACCGATTCAAGTTTATCTTTCGTATTCAAAAGATTTCGAAGCAGCAATCGAAATGTAAAAATCAATTACCTTGAAATGTATCTATGAGAGTCTCAAGACCCCATTCGTTTAGAATCTTGTTTGTCGTCACGTCCGCCATACTGAAAGTTTTCGACCGATCAACGTTTAACAAACTGATTCTCATTCGCGTCCATCATGTTAAAAACGTGCTCACTTGTTCTTCACGAGTGAAAAGAGAGCACATGCGCAGCCGTGTATTTGGCAGGAATAACAAAATCCTCTGGTACATTAAAAAAAAAGGCGCCTAACAAATTTTTTTGTTTGAGCCAAACTAATTGTTTTGTAACAACAACAACTTTTTTGGTAGCGAAAAACATATTTTGGTGAGAACAACCAAAACTGCTCTTCAAAATTATTTTGTTGCTGGGACATTGTTTTTTTCTCAGTGTGATTTTGTTTAACATTATAGGGACATTAAATTGTGCGCTGTGCGGAGAATTTCACAGTACCTGCAAGTTACTCGTAACTTCGCTCATAATTTAGAATTACACCTTCCGAATGGAAAAATATTTATCAGTTCGGAAAATGGACAGATTTATCATCAATAATAATCCTCGGCTATAAAGAGGATGATGAAATACGTTCCTGCTCGAATTTTTATGATGGTGCTTAATCTGTGAGAGAGAAACTTTATAATTTCGTGAAATCGTTTTATTCAGGACAATATTGTAGCGATCCTGATCATGGGGTAGAAAATTTAAATTCGTAAAATTTGTATGAAGGAAACAGGAATGAGAAAATACCTCATTCTTGATTCACGTTGTAAGATGCCGAAACGTGGAAGCTACTCGGTGCAGTAAGTTGCACCTAAACTAGGATAAGCACCCCTTGACCTCTTCAGGCTCGCATTCTATGATCACTTGAGGGAGGAAAGTGCCACTTAACGTTTACCGGTTCCCCTCACCAGAAACGTTTCAGGGATCGTTCATCGTATAGAAGTTGCACTTGTGGTAGAAAGTATGAGTCTCAACGAATGGTTCGTTATCGAACCTATTAGGACTTGTTTGAATACAAATTCAGAAGTTTACGATGAAAACTTTTCTCTCTCCTGCGAATTGAAGGAGCTTCACAGCTTTGCGAGCAAACGAGACATTTTTAGATTGAGCACGCGTGAAATTTCAGTGTATATGAAAGCACTCTAGCTCAAGTTAACCTACTTCAGAATAATTACTTTCATTTTAATGATATTTGTTTAACAAAAGATTAGAGATTTCATGATTTTACTAACTGTAGAAAATGGATGGGGAAAATTCCACTATACTAATTTGAGTAAAAAAAGGAACAGAACAGTTGTTTATCAAGCTTTGAAGCGTGACAAAAAATAAATATGATTACTCATAAAATATATGCAAGAAATATTAGTATGCGAAGCGAATTTATTGAAATACATTGAAAACTAAGATTTGATTTGAATTGATAAATTTTCAGACTGCTAAATTTCTTAATGTAATAAAATGGAGAAAAGTAGATTCGAAACATTTATCGTGTCAAACTGAAATTTACCAGCTGACCTTATCACAGATCACTCATTTCTTTGTATGCATCATATTTAAATTAGATAGTTCTCCCATTAGCAAGCTATTGGAGTGGAAAATAAGTATTTCAATATTTGTGACTTCCTATATCGTTTTAAGCCTCGGTTTCCAGAGGCTGAATTATAAATCAATTATGTCATGTTACCCGGAGATCATAATAGTGCGAACGGACTTGTAATTGGAGTTAATTATTACCGTCTCATTCCGACCCTCAACAGCTTTGATGAGTGAAGTGTCTACGGCCATGTTGAATCATCTCTGGCATAAGATACCCAATAATGCAAGGTCATGGTCGGAATACATTGAACGTTCTATTACTTCCCCAACAAGAGAACAGAATAGTTACACAAATAGTTAAACAAAGTAAAAGCAACGTGGGATATATTTGGAACAACCGGTGGTAGTGACGTTCATCTACTTATAAATATAATGGATAAAGACAATATTGTTCACTTAATATTTTTCAGTATGTGGGCTATGTCTTTGAAATCTAAAGAAGATTCGAGCTCCTAGACTGTTTTCGTAACATGAAAACAAACCAAGTCTATTGAACCGACTCATGTACATCTTTAATATATAAATTGGGAAAAGTGTTCAAATAACTTCAATCATTTAAATTTAAATATTTAAATTAAAAAACAATGAGTATATTATACTAGACCAGCATGCTACTGCTACTACAATCCAGTCTATTGATCCCATTAACTTTTTTGTTCATTCCCGTGTATAACATTTCATAGAAACTTGTTGCATGCAAATCTTTTCCAATTTTATGAATATTATAAAGACAATCAATGCGTATCAGTTATCAATTATCAAGCCTATAAATATAATATACATTGATAATATTGTTTACTAGACCTTTTTTGATGTGTGGGCTATGCAGCTAAACATGCGGAATGAGATATTTACTATAACTTTACATAAATGAATTTTCGTATTGTTTTTAATAAATATTCATTTTCGTCACTTTACTGCTGTTTACTTACTTGACTTTTTTATCAATATCTTTAACTTCTTTTGAATCACTCTCACAGTGAAACGGTTCTTGCGCATAGCTGAAGATGGCGCAAGAGAGAGAGAGAGAGAGAGAGAGAGAGAGAGAGAGAGAGAGAGACCATTTCCATGCTCTTTATCTCTCGCAGAGCCTCTCCTTCCTCGTTAGATGACGAAACCGAACAGTCATGGACGTACTATGCAGAACATATCGACGACCACGTTGCGAAAGCCTGTAAGAACATTTTTTGGCAAAAATGAGGTTGTGGGTTGTACTTGTTAAAGATGGCCTTGCGCACATCTTAGTGCCTCCGAAATCGGTCAAATTCGCTTCATAACCTCTCAATGGCGATTTGTAAAAACAGAAACAGAAAAAGTATAGTTCATAAGACGAAAACTATGCAGTTTTTTTCGTCTCCTGAAAACTTTTAGGTTTTGCACTTACAGGCTTCTGCAACGTTGCTGTCGATATATGACTGTAACGTACTATAGCAAAATCACAAGGTCTTTCTTACATCTCTTTCCATCCAGCCCACATCAAACAAGCCTCTGCTGTGTAACGTGTCATGAGGAACTTCGTTCTAATAATTTCATGAATAAATGTATAAAGAATATTATTTAAAGAGGATTTTTCGGAGAATCTGACGAAATATGGAGGATTGGCATTTGTGAGATAAGGAGTGATCTTTGCTAAAGTTGCAGTTACTCATTTCGGAATCTGTTTGTCCATAAGTAATTTGTCAGGAAAATCTCAGAAGATACCCTGTTGGCGCAACAGTCTCAGAGGTCGCTTTAAAAACGGTACGTGCTTGGAGGAAGGGTTATGACGTTAATTAACTGAACTGAATAATTAACGTGAGATGTGGGTTAAAGTAGGGTTAGAGAGCGAGGTCTAAAAATCTGGTCTCTCATTTGCAGTAAAAGTGCACTGTCTGCTGAAGCCAAGGAGATTTCTGCTAATTTTCACGATATCAAGTTGTACCCTCTTTTCAGATTTTCCTTGTTTTCATTATGACATTTTGTGTTATATTTTCGAGATTTAATAACTATTTACTACCATCTACACTAACGTCGGAAATTATGAAAACGATTGACGCAAGCACTTTTAAAAGTCACTGCTGGCTTTGAACCACGATAACTCAGCAAAGAAATCACAGGGCAAAAAAAGAAAGAGTTGAAAAGCCTATGAAATTCGTAATGTAATGTGAAACAGTTTTTTGACAAAAATTCTAGATTTTCTAAAATTTTGTACTTCGACGTTAACTTTCAGCATGATCTAGGAAAATTGATGCAAAAATCTGAAAATTATACGACATAGAGCCTGAAATTTTTTGAGTTTTAGTCGACGATCACGGTTCTCGGTCGGTCTGCTGCTCGCCTCCTTTGTTGAGGCAGGACCGAATAGGCCACGCACAGAGGTGGTGCTTGATTGGGGCTCTCCTACACTTTCAATTCTGCTCATCAGTAATTTTTATTTCAAATTATTATAAAGTTAAAAAATTATTCATTGTTTTTTATCATTTACCATTATTCCAATTCAGAATTATCCCCATATTAAAGAACGAAAGAATGCTGAACAGTTTTTTTTATTTCTTAAAATTATTATCAACTAGAATATTGATAAAAATGTAGATATTTTGTTACGAGGGTGAACTATTTTTCAAACGAATCAAGCACATAAATTCTAAATAATTTATTCATATGAAAAACACGGAAAAATATAAAAAGTGAATAATAATGGAATTTCCAAAATAAATTAAATATTAAACTGTGTGTAGGTGTAATGAAAATTATATTTTCAATGTCTAATATGTAGTTTATTATTTTCCTTAACACAAACATTTTTTTTACCTAAACAGCTCGCTCATTATTCCATTTTTCGATGATCAAAATCACAAAATAATGATTTATGGTAATAATTTCATTATTATTAATTTTTAATATTCTTGAGTGTTTTTCATATAAATAATTTATTTAAAATTTAGATGCCTAATTCGTTGGAAAATAGTTTACTCTCGTAACAATATATCTCCATTTTTATTAATATTCTAGTTGATGAAAATTTTAAGAAATAAAAAAAAATTGTTGATTATTCATTTGTTCCTAAATATGGGGATAATTCTGCATTGAAATAGTTGTGAATAATTTAAAAAACAATGAATAATTTTATATACCTTAAATAATTTGAAATAGAGGTTACTGATGAGCAAGATCAAAAGTAAAAGAGAGCCCCAATCAAGCACGACCTTTGTGCGTGGCATTTTGTCCTGCCTCAACGAAGGAGGCGAGCATGAGACCGTCCGAGAACCATGATCGTCGACTAAAACTCAACTCAGATACGATTGAACATTTTTAATCATATCTCGAGAACCGATTAAGGTTTTTCAAGTTTCTTTGGCCTAAACTAGAGATGAAAGTTCATGTTCTATGTCGTGTAATTTTCAGATTTTCGCAACAATTTCCTTAGGTTATGCTAAAAGTTGAAGTCGAGGTACAAAGTTTCAGAAAATCTAGATTTTTTTTTTAACTTAACATGTGCTGTATTCTCTACAGCAGATAAAAAAATCTGTTTGACATTACTAGACGTGAAATTGTATAGGCTTTCCAACTGTTCTTTTACATGCCCTATAATTTTTTTCGCTGAGTAATCGTGGTTCAAAGCCAGCAGTGATTTTTGATAGTGATTGCGTCAATCGATCTCATGATTTCCGACGGAAGTGTATGTATATACAAGACTCTTGTATGATTTCATATCGATTATTCATAATTTTTTGGATTCTTTACCCTAATTTTGAGCATCATCGTTAAATTTATTCAACAATATTTTCTGCCCCGATGACATCAGAGAAAATTCATTTCTGAAGAGAAAAGTGTACTGAGAATAACAGCAAGGGATTGTGATAATTCGTCGCTGAGTGGTAATATTGATAATTACTACGGGTATCTTTTGAGGTTTGTTATAGTTTATCTTAAAGCATTGGTAGGATTTTTTATATCTTGCTTTTAAAAAAAAATTTGAGTCTTCACATAACATCTGTCCTCTATATTTAATAACCTTTCCTTTATATAACCTCTCCAGTGTGTGGGGTGGGAGTCGGACCCCCAACCAGACAGATTTGGTCGAAAGCTTATGCTTTAGTCCTCACGACCAACTGGCCACCCTCTAAGGGTAGCTATTATTATTGCTATGAGTTTTTAATGACCGTTCCTGTGTTCCTATCGAGGGTTATCATGGATTGTTATTAAATATTGCCAGCTATTATTATTGACTGTTTCTGGTTGTTTTTATTGACGACCACTCTAGGGGTTGCCGGAAACATTTTTCATGAGTGTAAGGAAAAGATGTAACAGTGTAGACCCCTGGTCAAAATTTTATTGTATGTCTGAGAAATTATTGTATTATAGTAAACATACATGTATAGAATGTTGTGTAATCAGTAGGTTATGTATTAGAGCTTTTCTGATTTTAGATAGTAAATATGTGGTTTCATGGTTATGGGTTGGTGTTAAGTATAATTTCAAGAGATATCTGTGGGACGTCACATAATTCACATGGATCACAAAACAAATTGAAAATTTCCCATAAAATACTGTTTCCTTCTCACAGGCTGAGTCAAGTCAAACTTTACATCTCTTAAGATTATACTCACCACCAACACAACACCATCAAACCACATATTTCTAATGCAAAAAAATCTGCCCGCCGCGCCGGAACATTCTCATCGCGCGCTTTGCGCGCGGCTCGCTTCGCTCGCAAGTTTGAGCGCGCCTAGGGCGCGCGTCTTCGGGATCTTGCGCTTCGCGCTTGATGGTAATCTCACCTCACGCCCTGCGCTCCATTATGAATTTACCTCGCGCTACGCGCTCGGCCTTTGTACCTCCCTACAGTTGTACATAAAGCTTGTGAAATTCAAAAGTGAAATGTCGACTGCTTCAATTTGATGAGTGTGAATTCTCTTTTGTCAAAGCTTCTTCGGCTTTAACGACTACATTCTCATCGCCTGTCACGAGCTGCGCACTCGATCAATGTTTGTCCGAAACGGTAGAGGAGTTCTGTTGCCTAATTTTTTTTTGACATGTTGAGTAGTTTTTTTTTAAATTCAATTTTTAAATTTTAAATTTTATTTTATACGATTGAAAGAAAAACTGCACGTCCAATGGCCTTAGTCATTTTTTCACAAATTTTATTATTTCATTTCTATAGATGTTTTTCCTGATTGAAATGAAAACTACATATCCTGTTGAAGAAGTTGATAACACATTTGAAGATATTTTCCTGGGAAAGAACTTGCGTTTATTTCATTTTTCCCAAGCTTGTTTCAAAAGTCCAAAAGTTAATTTTTTTCATTTTTTATATGGTTTTTTATAAATGAATCAAAAACTACTTGTCCTATCAAAAAATTAATTTCACCTGATTTGTAGATTTTTTTTTGGTGCACAAGTTTAGTTTATATTTATTATTACAAGTTCAGATTACATTTTCAAGTACCTTGTATAGTTTGACCAAAAAATGAATCTTTCGATGTTTTATATTTTTTGTGCGACCAAAATTTGAATTTCCGATTTTTTGAGAAAACTCGAAAACTTGTAAAGAGAATCTTAGAGGGCTCCCAAAATGAAACATTTTATCTCGAAACTTCTTTCATGTCTTGCGTTGTTTGGCTAAAAATTCTCATTTTCGTTTATATTTTTGAATTTTGAAAATGCCACAACTCCGACCATTAGGTTTTTATCAAAGAAAATCATGAGGATAAATTGTTTCTTTATTATACCTACTACAAGAAACCATATTTACAATTTTTGAAACTCGGAAAAAAAGTCCAAAAAAATTTTTTAAATGCTTCCCGTCTTTGATTTTTCATCCAAAATAGCTGGTTGAAGAACTCGACTTGTCTTTTTGGTCCCTCGAAATGCTTAACAAAGCACGATCGAATGTGATCATTCTTTCGAAAGTTATCGAGTTTACAGATTGTCTTCCATTATTTCTTGTGCGATCAAAATGGGGATTTTCGATTTTTGAAAAAATTAATTCAAAAAGTTTCATTCACGATATCGTAGGGCTCCTAAGAAGACACATTTTTTCTCTATGACTTTCTTTTCAATCTTGCGTTATTTGGCTAAAAATTCTCATTTTCTTTTTTATTTTTAAATTCTGAAAATACCATAACTCTGACAATTTTGATTTTATCGGAAAAAAATGATTCGGATAAATTGTTTCACTTTTTACGTGCTACGAAAAATTGTACTTACAATTTTCAAGTCTTGAAAAAAAAATCTAAAAAAATGTTCAAAATGCTCCCCTTCTTGATTTTTTATCCAAAATAGCTGGTGAACGAATTCTACTTGTCTTTTTGGTCTCTCAAAATGGGTGCCAAAGCACGATCGAATATGATCATTTATTCCAAGGTTGTCGAGTTTACAGATTATTTTTAATTATTTTTTATGCGATCAAAACGGGAATTTCCAATTTTTTGAGAAAATTCCAAAAGTTGTATTCACGATCTTGTAGGGCTCCAAAAAAGAAACATTTTTGTTCTCTAACTTTTTTTCATATCTTGCGTTGTTTGGCTGAAAACCCTAATTTTCGTTCATATTTTTGAGTTTTGAAAATGCCATAACTCTGACATTTTTGTTTTCGTCAAAAAAAATCATAGGGATAAACTGTTTCACTTATTACTTACTACAGAAAGCCGTACTTAGGATTTTTGAGTCTTGAAAAAGAATGTTCTGAAAAATATTCAAAATGTTCCAACTTTTTGAATTTTTATCCAAACTGGCTGGCTAACGAACTTGACCTTCAGTTTCTGATACTGGAAGAGTCTACCAAAGGCCAATCATATAGATTAGTTTTTTCGTAAGTTATCGTGCTCACAGACAGAAATACATACAAACATACATACATAAATACATAAATACATAAATACATACATGCATACATACATGCATACATACATACATACATACATACAAACATACATACATACATACAGACAGGCAGAGACATTCGTGAAAACCTTTTTTTCGGGTTCAGGGGGTCTCAAAACGTGGACATTT
>WSXT02228057.1:0-16449 GCA_011762715.2 Neuroterus valhalla | reverse complement strand
TCCACTAGTCGCGGTGCCCAGCTCCGCGAAAACAGAAATTTTACTCGTCGCGGATCTCAGCACCGCGGCTCGCGGTGTGCAGCTCCATATTTTTCTTTCCGTGTATATGTAGTCATCCATGCTCGTACAAATTTTAATCGGTGTCAAATATTTCTTCAAATAAATAAGTAGTAAGCAGGGGTCGTTGAAATTTGAACCGGTTTATTATGTCAATGCTCGTCTGTGAGAGTATAATAGGATCGTTGACACATCTCTTTCATGTCACATTTACAAGGAAATTTTTGCATAGTTTTCCACCAGATTATGTGCACTAAAAATCCTTCATAACTATCAGTACAACAAAACTTGAATCGCAAATATCGGACCATTTTCACTTCTATTACGAAAGGATAATGAAATAGCAAAAATCGCAAATGTAGCCCGATTTTTGCGATTCAAACTTTGTTGTAAAGCTAATAAAAATAACGCATCCAATGTTTAAAAAGTTGGTTGAAAATTTTGCGAAATTTGAGAAGTCGCATATTCGTAAAATCTATAGGTCGTGAAGGATGCTTGTAAAAATTTCAACGGGTGTCATATATCCCTCTCTAGACAATCGTACAAATTTCAACAGGTATCAGATTCTAAAGTAAATAACGCTGTCAGTGTAACGGTAATTTCTGATTTCACAGCGTAACGGTACCAAAATGATTTTATGAAAGTGGTCCCTACGAAATCTTTCTACCCTCGTGTAAGGAACTTCGTCCCGAAAAAAAACGTTGAAACGATTTGAGTTACGTTAAAGTGTCGAAACACTCGAATGTTTCGAGCTACCCGAAGAAAAGGACTCTTATATAGAAGTTTCAACTTATTTTTACTGACACCCGATAATAATTACAATAAAGTTTTGAATATACGTGATAATTGGTGAAATCCTTAATGAATTTTCAATGAAGGAAACGAATCTGTGCTTGATCCTCTCGTCATCGGGAGCGTTCATTACTATTATTCCTTGTGAAAGAGCGTCTCCCACCACTGTTTTCTGTGATGAGTACACGTTGTATACACTGGAGCGTACGAGAACCTGGTATAAACACCCACGGGGACCCAGAAACGTTTAGCTGTTAGCAGTGTGGTTATACGCCTCAGAACTTCTTACAAGTCGTTTGCTTACCTCTTGTCGCGACACATCTGCCCTAATTGACCTGGTAAATATTTTCAAGATCAAGATTTGTGTGGAAGGAAAATTCTGGATTTATGAAATCATTTGTGAAATTAGTTTACCCACATAAAACCTAGTGTTTTTTGAGTCTTTATTCATTTTCTCAAGTATCATTTATTTAATTTTCATCGTTTTTTTTTGTTGTTGAAAAAACTGCGTTTTTTAGAAAGAAAAATTCAATTCCGCTCAGCGAAAATGACCACGTTTGTTGCGATAGTTGATTAGGTAGTCCAGAGTTTTAAAATGTTGGAAAAATGAGTGCTTCTTACTCTGTTTACTGTAGTACTCGTGGGAACATTATTTGAAGAAAATAATGTAATGCAAACTTTAATGTCAAGTGTTGTTTTCGAAATCAAGTTGTACTTTCTCTCGCAGTTCAAAGTTGTGTTTTTTTTTTAATTTTCATCCAAAAAATAGAGATATAATCATTAGAATTTACCTTTTTCAAAGAAAATAAAAATAATATAAATCCAGCATTATCTTTCTATAAAACTATAATAAAATATATCTTCTGTGTAATTTACATTTGTATGAATATTGAAGAGTGAAAGAACTAAATAATTTTACTAACACATGAAAAATGTTATCTCTTTCATCATTCAAAAAATCATTTGCTTGATACTGATATCACACATATTTTTTTATTAGTTATGGTTTCATTGTTTTTATTAATACTGATTTCATCAATTCGTGATGTAGAAACAATATTGACCTAGAGGAATGTCTAAATGTCATGTATTGAGGTGTTTTCAATCATTTGTTTCAATGTCAGATGAATGAATTTGAAGTGAGAAATCTTACTTTTAAATTTTCCGCTCAAGTGCGCAAGAATCTCACATAGAAACAAAAAAAATCATTTAGATGTTTTGTTCTATTATGAATCAAATTTACATTTTAGTTTCCAGAACTAAAATGTAAGAATTAAAATTTAATAGAGTTACTTTGTATATTCTTATATGATGCATCTCACCAATTAGGAGAAAAATAATAAAGCCTAACAAATAAAAATTCATGAACACGATGTCCTCGAATGACAACAGTGGGCCGGATTGGGTTAAAGTGGTAATTCTTTTTTTCATTGGACAATTTTCTTAATGAGATTCTTTACAAAAGTTGAATCATTCGTCTAAAACGGGTTTTTCTTTATATTTTGACGAGTTTGAATAAGAGTTCGTCATGTGTCAAATGTTGAATGAAATTCCAAATAACCAGGCATTTTTTACTCCTTATTTATTAAAATCCTATCGAATCATGTGTTACTTTGTACAACGCAATCAAGTTGAAACGAGGTTTTAGCATTCTAAGTTCAAAGTTATTTAATTTTCCAAAGCATTATTTTGAAACATGAATTCTGGAAATTTTTAAATTTTAGATTATTCAGTGTCGAAATGTTTTGAACCTTATAAATATCACAATGTGAATATATTAGCATTTGAATTCAAACAATTTTGAGACGAATATATTTTTATTTCGCAATTTCGAAATTAAATCTCATTCACTTAGTTTTGAACTTTTGAATTGAAACCTATTCCAATTTGAGTGTTCAATTCTCATTCTTGAATAATCCTCATTAAGAATTGTTCCTTATTTCTTAATGAAAATTTTGCAGAATTTCACGTTTTTATTTATTTCTGAGAGACTTCCGTAAATTATGTATCATCGTTTTGAAAAGAAATTCTGAGTAAATTATCAAACCTTTTGTATCTGCCCGAGTTATTTATTATCATTCTGTGCGCTTTATTGTGCTTGTTGAGAAGAATGTTTTCCAAAATTTCCTAGATTTAATATTACGGTTATTATTTTCATTTGGAGAACTTTACTTTATAGCGAACTGAGTGTTTGTCCCCTTTCTTCTTCACATACACTCATCAATCACAAATTCGAAGGTCCTCTACTCTCAGACTGAGAATACGTATTAAAGCGATTGCACAAGATGCCCTTAAAACGAGATGCGATTTCTGTGCATCAGGCTTGGTCCTTTGTTTGTTTCTATAATCTTTTTATTCTTTTATGTTTTTATTATTTTTTATTGTCACGTGACTAAAATTCATCATATATGGGCGAGGTGCTTTGCTCATATAACCACATAAGTACGCCAGATCGAGGTCACGTATCTTACCTTATTGGTTCATATGTGTTTTCTGCACGAACTGAGTCCTATAAAACACGAACTGTTCAGTCATCACTGCATGACGCATGGACTTATGCAATGCAATATTTATTGTTCAATTGTATTGACTGTAAATTTTGTCGAACTAATTCAAAAGACCACATCAGTCCTATAAGCGCGAATACTAGGATGCGTTAGAAGCACGGAAGGTCATAAGTTTTATTATAAAGATGACGCGAGATCATTTATTTCCTTTTCTGACGTAAGGGGGAAAATTGTCAAAGTTTTTGTGCTAATCGGTCCACATTTGACACGTTTGAGTTGATTCCAACAAAATATCTCTTCAAAGCAGTTTTAACTTTCTTCAGAAAAAAAAGTTAACAGCATCCCGTACTCAGATGCATCAGTGATTCAAACTAGTAATTGCGTACGGCAAGATGACAAATTGAAACAGGTCACTCGCTATCCATAGTCCACACTTAAATTTAAAAAACAAGTACTACCTTAAATAAGTTAAAGAAATTGAAATCCCTATATTCTCTCAACTTTCATCAGAAAATGACACGATACACCCAGAGCATTGATACAATTTTTTATTCTATTTTTTCGATCTGCTCCTATCTCAAAAGCATTCAAAATTATGAGCAACGTTGAGTATTTTCGAATTTTCGATCTTAGTGTCGACGTGCATGAATATTTCCCATTATCTACTTCTCTTAATGTTTATTTTACCCGGATCGATTTTACTGAAATTGATTCGACCCAATAAAAATTTTCCCGAATTACCATAAAGTCTAATTTTTTTTATTCCGAATTACCACTGTGCAAGTTTTCTAAATTTCCATTCTTCAAAATTTTCATGTCCCTAATTTCTATTTTCATAATTCATTATTTGGCATATTTTTTATTTTCCTGAATAAATCAGTTTTAGTTCAGTTGGCTTTTTATAAAAATGAAAATTCATGGCAAATGTATATTCGGAAAAATTAAAATTATACCAAATTGTCATTCGTGTAAATAAAAGATGCGGCAAATATAACAAATACGACAAGAGGAAATGATGACTAGATTACGAATCGAGAGAGCTCGTTTTATGTTGGATTGGAATTACGCAATTAAAATTTGTTCGAATCCAAATTCTCCAAATTCCAGATTATTTATTGTTGAATCAAATTAAAAGTTATCATTTCCAAACCAAACTCGGAAGTTGAAATTAAAATAAAGTCTTCAAACAAAGTCTAAAATTGAAATGTTTAAATCTCTTTTCGTGTAAATACATTTCTCAAGATTGCACCAAATTCTCTTGAAGTTGAAAAATAATAAAAGCGTCACATTCAAACAAATTCTAGGCCGAGGCTAAAATTACGGACGCAGCTTACTGGAAAAGACGGACTGGAAATGAGAGGGGGGATCGGTTTGTAACGCCGTTCGCACGTAGTGACTTAGGTTGTGTTCGTACGCACAGTCTGCATACATTCGAAGTATCTGTAATGCAATTAAGATTAAATAATTTATTTCTGTCATTAGCATCTGATATTTGCATTCTCTCAACATAGGTATTATCTTAGGTCAGTGAATTCTTGTCATTTAATTTATTTGTATAATTATGAAGATTTTTTTTTGCTATCTACTCTTATGTTTGAATATACATAGGACTAAGTTCAATTAACTTTCGCAAAAATTAGATGATTTCAGCTTACTTTATGTTTTTGAGTTACCTCCTTTTTTGAATAACACTATCAGCAAAATATCATTGTAAGTTTGACACAACAGTAGGCCTAACTTGATCTACTTTTCCTTAAAAGTGGAAAAAGATAATAGTCACAAATTAAGCATGCGATTTCATATGCAATAAAGCCAGATTCATATCGGCCATACCATGAAATGCGAAAGAGGAGCTCTTATATCTATCAGTAAGGCGTCTCACTCTTCTCACGCTTCCCTATGACCGATATGAATTCGTCCTCACGGTATATAAATGGTCATCGAAATCTATGTCAAGTATTTCTCTTCATCTGTATTTATTCAGTACGTATGCCTACACAGAAAAAAATAAGAGTATAATCTTTATCCAGATTTCGGAATAAAGATTACCTGAAACAAAAAATGCGAAAGTAGATCATGTCTGCTGAATTTCGGCGTAGGATAATAGTTTAGAAAGAATACGACTATAGGGCTATAATGAATCCACTACAATGTCTGAAAATAAGTATGAGCTCAAATTAAGACCTTATGGGAGATAAAAATCAGTTTCCAATATTCCTTAAATATGCCTATGTTGAAACTAAGATTGAGGATAAGGATAAAGAATTGGAAAGAGGAAAAGTGTGTATTTGATGAGAGAATATAAAAGCCATTTGATTACTTGCAATAAATATATTCGATTAATACAAATAACTCCCCCTCCACCTTGCCAGGTCCGTACAATTAAATGCGGACATCGAAAAATCCTTCGAGAAAGAATGCAAAATGTATTTAGCACAATAGATATATAAATGTTCAAGGCAATGTAAACATACCAATTTTTGGCAAAACATGAAAATACATATATAAGTATAAAACACTCCTTAATACATAATTGAAAATTTATCAAAGTTAAGCATTAAATGATATATCATAAAACGTAAATTATTTTCAATGCAAAATATTTCTTCACAGATTTTTGTTTTTCAAAATCCTTAGATTATTATTCTCTTTCAGGAGTTTCTCTCTTTAAGATTTCCAAATAAAACTATTGTCTTATAAATGCAATATAATTAATTTATTATTTAGAAGTCTTGAGTATATCTCCGAAAATTTTCAAATATTTTTTAATGATCTTATATCATCTAAAGTATAGTTGGATATGATAATTAACTAGCGTAAACACCAAGAAATAAATTAAAAAGGAACCCAAAAATATGAAAAAAAAGAACTGAATATTCATAAACGAATAATTAATATCATATTGAAGTATATTTTTTCTATGAATATTTTTTAATGTGACAATATGCACTGAGGAGGTTATGTTCTCTTACATTATCATATTAACTGTAATATTCAACTGTTATTATGTAGAGGTGTAGGTTTGTCGACCAGGGTAAAATAATATCAGGATGAGATGTATGACAGACAGAACAGATTATTTCCATTATATGATTGAAAAGGGTAACCGCCGAGTTACCGAAAGGTTGCTTTTACACACTGAGGGATCTCTCAGTGAATAAAAGATTTTATACATATGACCAGTAGTCGAAATTAATCCATACATCTCATCCTGATATTCAACTGTTATGTTCAACTTTTACCCTTACGTACCGATGTAAGCACTATATTACCCGCAAAAAAAATTAAATTTTTTTTTGTGTGTACATAAGCCTTATAAGAAAGCGCCACTTTTGTTGTTGATCTTTGAACAAGTTTATTCAGGCTGTTCCAGCATTGACCGTTATCAAGATACATATACAGAGAAATCATCTCTTCTTGCAAAGTTGTGAATTAGCAGTTTATGCTTATTCATGGCGAATAATCTTTCATTTGGACTTGGAAATCTAAGAAATTTGATTATTTAGAGCATTTAATATATCATTTCAAAATAATAGCTATACGGAAAAATACTCAGGCCGAAAATGTATGCATAGTGGCAAAAATTTTATGTTTAATTTTAATATGCATTAATATACAATTTGATCAAACATAAAACGAATAAAAATCATACATCGTTTTGTCTACTGTGCATAATATTCCCGACTGAATAGGTATAATAGGTCCAAATGCTTTCAGTTTTTCCCATGTGTATAACATGTTTAATAAAATTGCAACATCGGTTCGACGTCACGATTGAATGATGCTACGTTCAGTTTTTTTTTAAATAGCTGCTTGGAATCTCATGATATTACTTCAATGTAGTATTTTTTCATGCAAAGTATGTTTTTCCACGTTTTCCGTGAACCAGTTGTCGTAACTGGTACGCTGTTTTGCAACTGGCATAGCCATTAGTGAAGGTGTCGTTTTACACGCACGCATGTAAAAGTGATATGTGAAAGAGGAAGCATTTTGCTTTATGGATCTTTCTCGGTTGGCTTCGTTAATCTTCATGAAATCATCGAAAGTTTTTATTTCGTGAGCGGTTTTATTCTACATTATAGTTTTATTCTTCCTCGTGATTTTTGCAAAGAATGACACGTTCAGTCGTTTGCATGTAAATCAAATCTTAAGCACACTTAAAGAAATGAAACATAGTAAAAACCTGTGTATAATCGTAAACCTTTTAGTTTGCTATAAACCCACATAAACTTATAGAGAATTTTAGTATGTTTATAGTATTGAATTCGAGACTATTTATATCGACTTCCTACTTAATGTGGAAGGAAAAATATCCAAATTTAGATTTTGGTATTTTTAATTATGATCAAGTCACTTCTTTAAACAGATGGATCCGTAAGAGAATATAATCATAGATATTCTTATACCTTTTATTATTTACAGTTTTAAAATGTTGCATCACTTGAATTCACATATATATGCACTCTTGATGTACGATTCTCACATTTTCCCAAATAAATTAATATTGACCATACGTTTTTGATAGTTTTTTTACAATATATCAAATGGTTGAATTATTTCTTGAATAGCAATTATACGACTCCTTCTTCCAACACCAAAAATTAAGTTTGTTTTCTCAAGCTCAACCCATTTTTTGTCCTTATTTGTAACGTTATTAATTTGTTTTCGAGAAAACATTAAGCTATCTTCGGCGCATAAACTTTGTTCTTTCAACGTTTTCAAATATAAATAGCTACCTTCTGAACTTTCAAGGACATCTAGATGAAAGTCAACAATTGAAGCGTGCTACACAAAAGTGTATTGGAACCATGGGGATCATTTTGTACCTGCATTCACGCATCACATTTAATTTTTATTGTTAATAACAATTTTTTTGACGAATCTTAATCATTTCATATATTTATGAGAAAAATTGCACTTACCCCTTGAAAACGCACCGTTGCATGCACGGGAAGCAGGCGTAATGTAATGTAATGTAATGTTATGTTATTTCCTTCATGAGAAATCAAATTTTTTGTTCATCAATACATGGGATGGTGCAATTAAAAAAATAAATTATTAATAATATTAATCGTTAATTTTTATTTCAATCTCTCTAAAAGTTGAGAAATTATAGTTATTTAATTTCGATTACGTTGAAAGAGTCAAATTTGAACGCCGACAGTATCGTTAAAAGTGAAAATCCTGATCTTCATTTTTGGACCAAAATAAATTTTCGAACCTTGACAAAAATAATCAAAAATATGTGTGATTTCGAAAGAAGCGGTTAATTTTTTTCTTTCCAAAAGATGGTTGTAACCATTTGATAAATCGTAAAAAAATGTTCCCAAACTTTGTTTGTTCAATATACGATATAAGTCAGCGTGAAATTCACAAATCCACCCTTCCACGGCCTCGTAAATTTTGATCCCATTGGACATTTAATTATCCTGTAAAGTACTGCCGAATCAAAAAATTTCACCTTACACAGCTCCGGCAATTTTCATCTAATTGAATTTTTTCTTCTCCCAAAGCACTACCTAGTAGGACTACACTTTACCCAAGTTTGAGTTCGATAAGTAATCGCGTTTTTCAGGATGTGTACACTTAAAGAAAAAAGCCCCATATTCGTATTGATACTCTATGATGTAAATTTGATATCTCAAAATCAAAGTAAATACAATTATAAATGATTGATCTAAAGACTATAGGAAACAATATTATTGTTCCTGTTAGACAACCTTCAGTTTTTTTTCAAGTAGCTAGTTCATAGTCAATGCGTAATTGTCGGTTAGGGAAAATTGGATGCAAAGAACAAGTAGCCTTCTTATTTCTTGAAAAAAACGAGGAATTCGTTATTTTACAACTATAATCTTACTATCGCAAAAGCATCGTCTCAAACACAAGCTTCTGCCCACGCGAGACCGACCTACTGTCGCAACTCCTACAACATTCATAAATAATTAATAAAATCGAGAATCAAGATATCCGGACATACCAACGATTCCTTTTTTACGGTTTTATCTCCCACATTAAGCACTACATCGCATAGGAAATCAGCTGAAGATCGCGTCTTCATCCTAACAACGCATAAACGAAACCGGCAGTGGCATTGTTATTTTTACAATTTCCAAGTTCATGTGCTATGCCAGTCATGAATGGCTGCTTTTATTACAGTGTAATTATTGTTATGGTGGAATTTAACATTTTTGTTCGTACTGGTCAAATGTGGCAACACAATTATTATTCATTAAAAATCCTAAAAATAAAATTTGTATCCATGCATGAATCACTCATTCTATACTGTGATTTCAGGTTTAAAAATTTTATGTCCATAATGTGTACAGTTTAATTTCATGCATCGAACCATTTGAATTCGAAAATTTATAAAAGTAGAATAATAATTTCTCTTCAAAAACCTTTATTTCGTTGAAATCTTTGCTCCGAATTATGTACCAAATTCTTTGAAATTTCTTGAATGCTGATGATTTGTTTATTAAGTTTTCCTATGTTCTTTTGAGTTGTCCAAGAATCTTTTGAATATGTACCCTGAATTTCAATACGGAGTTGAAAAATTTTTTAAGTAGAAGATGACAAGCATATACACATATATTTAAAATATGCACTACCTACCGCTACTGAATTTCAAAATACACTCGATGGTTTCGTAAATTTACTATGAAAGTATATTATTAGATTTTAGGTAAATAAGTATTAGTACTTTTATCTGAATTTCAATATATGTACTTCTATGATTTATCAAACCTGCACATAAACAAGTTGAATTTCATATACCGCTAATGAAAATTGACATAGATATACCTTAAAGCAAGTATCACACTATTGTACACAGAAAAAAAATATTACTTGAGTCAAGGGAATGCTAGTACTGAATACGTCCAATCAAATATTTCTTTGATCGAGAAGTTCTTTTGTTTTAAGATATGTTCTTCAAATTAAGAAATCATTCTTGTTTAAAAAAAAATTCTTTCAATCAAAGAAATGTTTTCTTGGACGTATTCAGTACTGCATTTCTTTGATTCAAGTAATCTATTTTTTCTATGTATATTCAAATTGCGAACATATCTCTACTTGATGTATTTGTTGTTTTCGGGTAAACACATCTATCTCGAAATCTGAATTCCCCCACATTATTTTCAATCAACTATTTTCAAGAGAATTTCGATTCTTTGAATTCTTGAATCCAGGTGTGCGTTAAAACTGTTAGTGGTTAACCCCTTCGTTCAAATACTTTGTTTGAGATTTAGGAACTTGAACTCGAGCGTATTTCGAATTAAATAAATGTAGAAATTTAAATTTGCCTAAATACTCTACGGTTTTTATATTCAAATTTAACTGCAAATAAAAACTGGTACATAATTTACTTCTATTAAATCGAATAAAGAAAAAAAAATCCAAGGAATAACATTATTGCAATGAGAATATTATTACTGTGAGGTCATGCGAAGTTCCCGTGAATCACAACATCACATATTTAGACCTTGTAAATGTAGCACATAAGAGCTTCATTTGAAAAATCGTAACTTCTTGAATAATCCTTACTGATTGATTCATCCTCTCAGATTTGATATACTGCTTCCTTTGGTGGAACATGTTATTAAAACTGAGAAGTTCGAAATGCTAAAAAAAATTTCGGATCCCAGGGTGAAAATCTCCACGTGCATTCCTACGCAAACATTTTTCTAAAATTATATGTTCCTTTCCTGCAGCTTTGTAATTATATATAAAGTTAAAAATTTTTGACATGTAGTATTTACGAAAAAGAATGCAAATTGAGGAATCTTTACTCTTGTTTGACTTGTGACAAGAAACCCATTCTTGTGCGCTGTAAAAACTATTGTGAGAGGCTTGAAGTTTAATAGATACATTTGCATACTCGATGTATTCCCATCACAGTTATTAATACACATTACTCTGAAGACAAGTATAATATTACGATCGTCATCATCCTTTATAATTGACTGCTCTAACATCCAGAAACTTCGTTCTTAAACGCGACCAAAGTTATTAATTAAGTTTTTGCATAACATTCCGTCTGAGACTTCGGTCCATTGGATTGAAGTTCCGCTTATAAGATGCAAAATATCGATGAGTCACATAGACAACAACTAATGCCTTACCCTGAAACATATTATACCATGATGTGCCCTATTTAATACAGATTGATTCAAGGACCATTGAGGAAAAGGAAAATCCTTTTGTCAGAAATACTTTTTGTTTATATTTGCTCAAAATAATTAACATCACTAAAGATATAGTATATTATGCACCTAGGGGGAGAAGAGGGACTTTTCCAAGACGAGTACTGAAAACGTACACAAGTCGAAAAAGTCTCTCTCCCCCTTGGCGCATACGATATTTTTTATAACAAATGGATGATTTCAGACATCTCTCGAAATACAGTCATGATTTGAGCCAATATTTGTGTTCGAAAAAAGGTAGCATAATCGCAAAGAAGTTCCAAATTCGATTCAAAATTTTCTTTAAATTTCCGGAAATTTATGGAAATTTTCGGGTATTTATGGTAGTTTTACAGGAAAATATGATGACTTACCATAAATCGCCCAAATTTCAACTTTTTAAATTCTTGGTAATTTATGGAAATTTTCGGTCATTTATGGTACTTTTACGGGAAAATATGGTGACTTACCATAAATTACCCAAAATTCAATTCGAAATATTTCCACAAATTTCCGGAAATTTTTGGTTAGTTATGGTAATTTTACATGAAAATATAATGACTTGCCATAAATCACCCAAAATTCAATTTGAAAAATGTCTATAAATTTCTGGAAATTTAAGAAAATTTCCGGTCATTTTTAGTAATGTCACAGGTAATTTATGATGACTTACGATAAGTAACATAGAATTGAATTTGGAAATTTCCATAAATTTCCGGAAATTTTCGGTTATTTACGGTTATTTTTCAAGTTATGTATGATAACTTTCCATAAATAACCGTAAAATTCCAATATTTGCAACCAAAATTTCCTTAAAGTTTTTACGGTGAGTGGGATGATTATCGTAAGATGAAAGCTTATAGACGTACAATTTGCATTATTCATCTCTGTCGTCACTTTTCACTCCCTAGGGAGTAAAAAGTACTTTTTACTTTAGGGAGTGAAAAGTAGAGCTTCAGCCCCGCTTCATAGGCATCGAAAAGGCCTGAAATCATGCATGTGTTATAAAAAATATTTTTGTACCAAACTCTTGTATGTTGAGACTCTAAACCTGTAGTTGAATTGGTGAGAACGTTTTTTCGAATAAGTCAATAATAATTGACATATTGAGTAGGTACTAGATATGTATTTTTAGTTCTAGATATTTTGAATGTGCTTGCTGCATTGCTTTTAGTTTGATTTGCATTGTGTTGCATGATACTTCAGATTTGATGGAGCATCTTTGGGAGACTCATGGCCGCCGATTGAGTGAGGCCGGTTTGAGACGAGGATCAGGTAGGTTTTGGTGCTGCTTTTGAAGTCTGTTTTCCTTGTCATCAAAATTTGAATGTTGCCAAAAATTTCTTTATATCTATATGTGAAAAATACTAAAAACATGATAAAAGTTCGTTTATTTTTTCCGATTCCTGATGATTCAAATTCAACAAAGCTATATAAGACATTTGTTTAAACACATTATGTTGTCCAATTTCTTCTTTTTTTTTTTTTTGAATTGAAGTAATTTTTCACGTTCTTTCTCATCGAAAAACAAGATTGGCAGTTCAAAGAAATTTCTTGTTAAACACATTGTCAACAAATTGATTTGCTTGTTTTTTGCAAATTTCTTTGTTTATGGTCGATGGATGATGAAACGCATGGTTTCCAGTTAATACAGTCAATCTATCACAAAAAAAGCCGTTTTCGGAAAAAAATACCATAAAACTCTTTTTTGCGGGTTTTTGAGAAAACTCAAAGAGTTTCTGCATTTGATATATCTCGGAAATGGTAGCTTTTTGGGAAAATTTGTAGGAACAAAAAATGTTGGGGGAAATGTTTTCGACAACTTTCCTTATTGGGTCGATATGCTGCGATGAAAAGTGCAATTGATAGATGGCGCTAAAATACCAAAAAAATCGTACTTTCCATGTTGCACGCTCAACAACAATTATTAGCACATTTTCGTACAGCTCGTTTGATAGAAAGTTTTAAAAACCTTCTTAAATCACGTTCAATACTGAAGTCAGCATAGTTCTGGAAAGAAATTAATAATAATAAATATTAATTCATGATAACAATTTATCATAATTAGGGATAATTTGAAAGTCCTAGTTACAAAAAAATTATTTATTCAGTCTGAAGTAATGATTTATTGTACCCACACTAACGTCGCCCTGGTCCGAAAGGATGGTAAATCTACGGCGACAGGTTTGTCACGCTATAACTCGTGAACGCTAAGTCGGACAAGAAAAGTTTTCATATAGATTTTGTAGGTTTTTTCGAGACAAACAACTTTCTCATTGGCAGTTTTGCGGTAACAAATTTCTTTCTGTGCCAAAAAGCGAGAAAACACTTTTTTTGGTACTTTAGCGCCATCAATTTGTTGCACGCTTCATCGCAGCATGTCGACCCAATGAAGAAAGTTGTAGAAAACATTGCCCCCAACATTTTTTGTTTTTCTTAATTTTCCCAAAAACCTACAATTTCTGAGGTATATCAAATCCAAAAACTTTTCGAGTTTTCTCAAAAACCCGCCCCTGAACGATCCCACATTTTTCAGGTTAAGCTTTTTGAATTCTCTTCTAGCTATTTCCGCGAAAAAATGTTTTATGGTATTTTTTTCCACAAAATTTGACCGATTGACTGTACTAAGTCTGATAGATTTTATATTGTATGGAAGTTGCATTTAGGCTTGTACAGAGGAAAACAGCACCAAATAGATGTGTTAAATGTAATGATATTGCAAGTAAAATATTTGTAATAGGGAATTCAACTTTTCTGTAGATAAAGTGAAAGGAAATATGAGTATTAGATAAGACTTTAAGTTTGTGAATATTATGAATATCATCAATCTAAAAGTATTAAGAGAAATGAAAAAATATGACATGTTCTTTAAATCCTAAACAGATAATAGTGTGGTTCTGACGGAAGACACAGACAGCTTTATAATAGGTGATCGAGTATGGGTCGGTGGTACAAAACCTGGCCAAATCGCTTACATTGGCGAAACCCAGTTTGCTCCAGGAGACTGGGCTGGAATAGTACTCGACGAGCCCATTGGTAAGTTAATTTTATGATTCGGGGCTGGGAGAGAAAAGTACTAAATATTCGCAAAAGAGTGGTGTTCATCCTACAAAATCGTTTGGTTAACTCAGAAAACAATTTGTTGAATCGACAAATTTTTTATTCGTTCAACCACAGAATATGGTTATTAGGCATACAACAAAATATTTGATTGATTAAACACAGCCGAAATTGGTTTTAATCATTGAAATTTTCATGTATATTGTATTATTATTATTATTAACATTATTATATTATTATTACCAAAAAGGAACCATGTGTCGAGGAAACAATTGATTTCTTCTCACCTCAAACCTAAATGTTATTTTTTAGGATAAGTCGTTAAATGAGTCTTATTTGAGTTTCTGTATCATTAAAATTAAGGGTACGTATACCGAAATAGTAGAAAAGAGAAGAATTTTATCTTCGAACCCGCACAATAGGATTCCTCTCAAAGTAATTTTGGCAAACATTTGATAGTGGGTGTGGTACACAATAACAAACTGCACTTCTTGCTGATGGTTTGGTGTTTTGCATAATTCTAGGTGTTGCATTAGAAAATTTTTTGAGAAGTACAGCTACTCAAAATTTCCCTTGGGGTTCAAAATGACACCTATTTAAAGACATAATTCTCTCTGCTTTTTCTCAGAAAATATGTATTTTATCGTAAAAATGCATAGAACAAGAAATATGCATGTCGTAAAATTTAGAACAAAAAATAATTATTTTTGAAAATAATGTTTAAAAACATATTTTTCATAAAACTATAATTTCGAAGACAAAGAAATGTATATCATGTTCTGGAGACAATACAATACAATTTTTCTGCTGTGGAAACCCGATTCACATATTTGTTTCTACATTTTATTTCTATGAAATAATTGAATAACTACAATGATTAAGTAATTGAATTGATAGATCTGTTCTCGAAATATTACTTAGTTTATTTAAGCGTATTTTCGAAGTATGCAAGGCTTTGTAACTTGATAAAAAAGAAAACCATTTTCTCTCGACAAAATTACTTTTCATCAACTTCACGTAAAACGAACGAACCTAATGAGGAAATCTAAAATGGGCTTCGTCAAATCTCCCATTATTTCAATTTTTTTGGATTTCCAGATTTTTCCCACAGTGAGTCTGACTAATTTCAGAATGTTCAGTTTGAACATTGTTTGATGATTTGGCAAAAGGCCAAATCATCAGCAACAATTACAGTCCTCTCCCTTATACATACATGACTTGTATACCGCACTTACTATGGCAAAAAAATTCTTCTCCAGAGCCGTATACAACTTTAAAGTTCAATTTGTCCGAATTTTAGTTTTTTTCTTTTCTGAAAGCTTCTATATCATGAAGCTCGATTATATTCGAAAATTATTTGAATATTTTGAATGACAAATGTACCAACACGACATGTTGGTACACCAAACTTACCATGATTTTGTCCTGTCAATGGAAACATCAATAATTATATTTGATTGTATTTTTAAGAGTCAAAACTATTGTGAAAATTTTTCAGTGCATAATTATGACTTTCTGGTTATTAAAAAGTACTTCTATTTTATTGGTAATGATAAGTATGTCCAAGAAAAAAATTGGTGTTGGTACAATGGGAAATATGATTTTGTTTTTTTGAAATTAACAATAAATTTGGAATAAAAAGTACAAAATATGTAGTACTATGAGGAGTACTATGTAGTACTACCTTGGAGGTGAACTTCAACATTGCAAATACCATAAATATGCCGACGATTTCAAAATTTACCTGTCGGGACCAGTTTCTTCACTAAGTAGATTACTTAATCTAGTTCAGGAGGATATTGATCGAGTTATCCTCTGGGCCCGGAAAAATGGACTTACGCTTAACCCATGCA
>WSXT02228046.1:0-16450 GCA_011762715.2 Neuroterus valhalla | reverse complement strand
CAAACAAAAAATTAGCTTGTACAAAAAAACAAACTTTCAGAAAAATCTATTTTCAAACAAAATGATGAATCTTTAAAAAAGATTGTAAATTTTTAACAGAAGTAGTTGCGTGTTAAACCAGAAAGACGAGTTTTCACCTGAAATGATGAACCCTCCACTAGATTAGTTGAAATTTTGGCACAAAATTAATCTTCAAACAAGGAATACAATTTTTAACAAAATGGTTGAACAAGAAAAGAAACTTTTGAAGAAAGAGATAATTTTAGACCAAACATAAATTTTACAACAAAACATATAAATTTTCAACGAACTATCTGATTCTTTAATCCATAAAGAAAAATTTTCATCCAAATAGTTGAATTTTGAACTATCAACGATCATTTCCCACTAAGGATGAAACAGTTAAATTTCCAGTTAGAGAAATATAATTTTCAACCAAACTGATGAGTTCTCAGGTAAAATTATGAATCTCTAACTGGAATAGATATATTTCATACGAAAAAGGTGAATTTCAACCATGAAGATTAATTTTCTACAAAAGAGTCGAATTTTCAACAAAGGAAATAAATTCTCAAAGAAATAGTTTAATATTTAAATTCAAAAATCAATGTTCAACTAAATACTTGAATCTTCACTAAAAACCAATGAATTTATTTTGAACAAAGTAGCCACATTTCAATCAGAGGTGGATTTCAAATAAAAATAATGCACCTTCATCAACAACAAGAGTTTAACTCTCAACAAAGTAGTTGATTTTTCAACTAAGAAAGGATGAATTCGCATAGAACAATACGAAAAAGTTTTATATCATTATTCAAAAATATTTCTTATTCGAAATACTACTTCTGCTCTAAAAGCTACTTGAAGTACTTTCTTCATTTAAAATTGAGAAGAGGGGACTTTTAAATTTTGACGAATTTCAAATGGGAAGAGCAATTTCTCAATTTCCTCTCTTTTAAATTCGAATAAAAATTATTTTGAAAAGTTCCCGTACTATGTAAAAGATTCCCTGTTACAAGTGAAACTCCCTGCCCTAAAATAAAAACTATAATTTTTGTCTGAAATTCTTTGTCCTAAGTCAGATAAATGAGGGGAAAGCAAATAAAACGTGACAAATAAATTTTTTGGGGAAAAAATTCAAAAAATAATTCTTTCTGTATGTTTGGGCTAACATAAATTCGATTATCAAACTTGTGTCAGCTAAAAAAAATCTCACAGAGCAACATAAAGTATTGACATATTTAAAAATTGTCAGAATCAGACTGAAAAAACGTTACATTTCCCAAATCATTTCTCGTATTTGCACGGTAAAATTTTGAATTGGCTAGGTTGAGTCAAGTAATTTTTAGGTTTTTAAATTGAATTTTTGGTCCATCCCGGTTTCCTGGTCGACTCGCCACCCTGAGTAAATAGGGGCTTCATTCAAAAATAAATGATCGTTCAAGAAAAAAGAAAAAAAAAAAAAAAAGTAATCGATATCGCAGGACTGGTCAGTTTTTACTTTTTAGGGGGGCTATTGTACGGCAATGCCAGAGCAGGTGAGCCGAAAAGCGAGTCCTGTTCGATGCGACGGCAGGTGCTCTTTTGAAACAGGCACGTAAGAATTCTCGTTTGTATTTATTATCCTCAACCCATACGAGGAAGAATAAATCCTTTGAATGTTCCGAACGTCCCGTAGAATGCAGATCGTATGTGTTATTATCACTTTCTTAATCAATTCCATTCACGATCATTTTTATCTTATCCTTTCTACACAATGACTGACTTTAAAATAAATTTTAATAGAAGAGTTACAAAAAAGGCTATTGTTAACTTCTACACAGTTCGAACGATCAAACGTTCATTTTTATTTCCCCAAATCTACCTTTAATTTAACAGTTTTGAAATTCAGGATTGTCAAAAATACTTTTTTTTCGATCCTACACCGAAAGTATGCCTTTTCGTGCACAAAGTGTCACTTTCCCGCCAGGGGAGAAAGCGGGCCCAAATTAGCCTTCTGCGCCCGTTTCTCTAGATCCTAGTATCAGGGTGCAAAACGTAACTTTGCTTCTTACTCACGTGCTCTCAGATGCAAACTTTGATGCATGTTATGAAAAGAAGGATAAAAGAAAGTGGCGAACGCAGCCCCCCCCCCTCCCCCCGAAATTTCTGAAAATCTGAACATTAAATTCATACGTTTTAACGACGAGCTGATGTCAAAAAAAAAATTTTGTAAAACCACCCCCCGAAAAAATGTTCTGCGTTCGCCACTGGTAAAAGACAAAGTTGCCTTAGATAAGAAGGGCCCTCTCAATATTTTTATAAAAACACATTATATTCATCAAGTACGTGGGTATTAAACAAGCTCTTCAAACCTTAATATATTTTCGTGGGACAAAGTTTTTTGGCGAATTGGGTAAGAAGTATCAGTAGATGTCCGCTAGAGGCACCTAATCTGTCTTCAACACGAAGAAACGTGTCGACAATGATTAGCTACACACAAATGTACTGCAAATTAACGGATGCTGTTCTGAACATTTGACGAGAAATAAAAATGATCAAAATTGTGAGAAGAAGTGCTAAAAGGCGACAGAATACTTTTATTCTTTTAACACCATCACAAATACACTTTTAGAGATGATTCTAGCCATCCGAAAACCCAAAAACGACTGTCAGTTGTTGCTATCAATTTTAAGAGACGTTATTTTCCTTCAGCAGGATAAGGAAAATAAGTAGAAGAAACAAATAACGCTTTCGAGAGAGCACATTATTAAAAAATGAATATTAATATAAATAATAATCCAAAAACCACGAAGTGTTACAAGGAATAGATGTAATGACAAATTGCCGTCTGCTATCAGGCAGGTGACAGTCAAAACTAAGAGTGACGGAAATGCTGACCGAAGCCGAGTGGCGGCGCTGGCTGTACTTTTAGGCTGACAGTTTGTAAAATACATGAGATGAGTGTCAACAGTGCTGATTTTTAATATTTTTGAGTACATAAACAGAAGTATACGATTTTCCTGTTCTTAGAAATAAAAATTCAATGTTTGGCGACGCTGAATTTCTCGAGGTTCCTCCAAATCAATGCTATCAAAAAGTTATTAAAATCTGGGAAAAAGCTATTTCAAGATATAATTTTGAATTGAACCCAAGGGAATTCCTCAATCTAACCGGGACAGTTAAAAATTGTACCGTAAAAATACGAGAAATGGCAGCTCTCTTTTTATGAACTCAAGAGATCTTATCATTTGATTTTAAGAATGCTTCGTTTCTTTAGTCTGATTTTGAAAATTTTTAAATATATCTATAGTTTAGGAGAGAAAGAATTTTTATTTTTTTCCATTTGAAGGAAAACCTTTTGTAGCTTCGTTGCTCTGTGAGATTTTTTTAGCTGACTCAAATTGGATAATAAACAAGAAAAGAAAATGGGATGTGAACTTATTGAAATTTTCACAATTTATAAGTCCCCTGTTCTCAATTTTTATTGAAAAATTTAACTCATTCGACTTGAAAACTCCATATTTGTAGTTAAAAATTCTATTTATTTGGTTTGAAATAAATTTTTTTTATTTCAAATTTGAGTATTCAAATCATGGTTTACAATTTATCTTTTTGAGTAAAAATTAATTCATCTGTTTATAAATGTAACTATTTCAGTTTCTAGTTAGTAGGAAACTTGTAAAGAAGCGAGCAAAACTTGCTGCAACTTCAATTCTTAAAATTCACCATTGTATACATAATTATTCGAATTGAATATATGTATAATTATGTATCTACATAATTGAAATACATGAATAATTGTGTATCCTAATAATAATCTTTTTATAACTATTTAAATATTGTTTACAAATACACTTTTCAATTAATTTCCCAACTTTATAATATTTATTAATTCTATGAATCCCATTATTTATAATCAAAATCGTTATGAGCATTCGACATATTTTTATAACATAATTGATTTTTTTAGATGTCTTCATTTTTTACAGGTTTAACATAACGAAGCAAAATAAAATCTTTGTCCAAATTTGAAGAGAAATATAGAATTTTATAACATGTTCGAATTATGTGTGAATTCTATCAATTATTGAAAATGTGAAAACTAAAAAGAAATTAAAATGAAACCGACTATTTTTATAGTTTACGATATTAAGATCAGTCGATGCTATGAATTTGATATTCTTGTACAATTATTGTATGTATTCTGTGAGAAGCGTATTCGTATATAGTCATAGAAATAATTATTTCTCACTCTCTCTTAGTACAAAATATTTTTTCAAGATGAATGTATGCAGAAAAACGTGTTTTCATCTTGAAATTAATCAAATTCGAATTTTCCTTAAGATACAGAATAATTATTAACGGCCTAAAAGTACAACCAGCGCCGCCACACGGCTCCGGGCAAACCTCATGTAACATTTATTTTTCAGTTCTTTGTAGGAGTGCCACCCGCCTGTCTGCTTTGCAGTGTCAAGCAACGATATTTAAGGTTATGCTTATACCGGTAGACGTACTGCGTTTGCGCTCGGTTGCTTCAGAGAAACACGGTGCGACTTAATATTGCCATAGAAACAGTTTGTCGCGACGTGTTATTCTCATGCGTCCCGGCGCAAGCGCATAACGTCTACCAGCCAAAGTTGAGATCACTGCGCAGAGTTCACGTGATCTCGTCGTTCCTACAGTGCCCGCACGTAGCGCTCTCTCCTGGGAACAGATGAAAATCGGTACTATCCTCGAAAAATATATGCGTTTGTGTTGACGTCAACTGGCGGCCTCGGCGGACATTTACTGGTACTTCGTTCTCAAAACTTTGTCTTTCGAAAATATATCGAGGCTTGATGGGCCTGGTTTTAAAGTGGTTTTTCTATTAATGCAATTATATGCTCATGCGGCAAACTTCACACTCATGAAAATGGCTAACTTTGTGCCCTTGACACACACTATACTTTCTAATCTGCTTATCATATTTTCATAAAAATCATACAATATACTTACATGAACAAGAGTCCCAGAAGCGTAGGCTGCTGCCAAAACTGCAGCAGCTCTTGTCGATAATGTTTGCGGTAGATTCTTAGTTGAATCTGCAGTAAAGTGGGCCAGAACAATTAGAATTGAAAGGGCTAATTCCACCAGAAGTTTTTCTATCGCGCCTGCTAATCTTCCAGGAGAAGGAATCGCCTGCGTTCCAGAAGGTATCGTCACACTAAAATAGAAAAATCACAATTAGGAAAAAGGAACAAATTTTTCGATTTCATTAATGAATAATAGGTGAATTATCAACAATTGTATGTTCAAAATAAAGTGATTTTATAATTTAAAAAATCTGCCCGCTGCACGGGCACATTCTCATTCCGCGCTTGGCGCGCGGCTTGCTTCGCTCGCAAGTTTGAGCGCGCCCAAGACGCGCGTCTCTCGCATCGAGCGCTTGGTGCTCTATAAGCAATAAACCTCGCGCTACGCAAGAAGAATTTTGAAAGTCCACTTTTTCAAACACGTATTTCCATTGGCATCTAGTTCCATTTAGAATATTTTCTGCCGTACTTAAAAAAAAATTCTAATTTTGACTGATGTAATGAGACTATTTTTTAAACAGATAATTTCGTCTTTTGAAAGGGCTTAAAAACCTGTGCCCGTTCGATCACTGAAGTTCAGCAGCGTTGAACGTGGTTATTACTTGGGTGGGTGACCGCTTGGGAATACCGCGTGCTGTTGTCATAAAGGTTAGCAGAAGATTCGTAACGTAACAAAAACAATGTGAGGTCCTTTCACTTCAAGCTAGAGGCAGATGGCGCCACGTTACGTCACCTGTTATATGGCTGTTGCACTTACAAAGCGTCAAATTCATAGTTGTGTTGGCGTGTTCGTGATCCTGTCTGTGTGATCAAAAAAACCGAGAACAAATTTGTCGTTATTGTTTTTAGAGTTAAAGTGCGATAAACAAAATGAAATGCAGTGTAATTTCTTGCAAGAGCAAGGTAAAATTCAAAGTCCCTTCGAATAGCTAAAATCTATTGGAAGATCTTCATTTGTGCCTCATACATGTGATGGTTTATTGAAAGCACACTTTAATCCGAATGATATTATAACAGAATCTTACAGAAATATATTTATAATTTCTTAAAGGAATGGACTAACAAATAATCATGTAACGTATTTGCATTTTGGTTTTATTTTATATCAGGTGGGTATAAACTTTGGAGGGTAGGCTCAAAATCTGGAACGTGGACCGACGAATGTTTACTTTGAAGGTTATGTTCTCGGTTTTATGAAATGAAATGAAAAAAGAAACTCTTTTAGTTCCATAAAAAAGTCCAATCCCTGGAATAATAGACTCAAAACAAGTACAAAAGAAGGCGATTGTAATCTTCTAATATACGATTAATGAGACCGCTCGATCGAGCCGAGCCGAGCACCCCTCGAGTTTTTCTGTGGGATGAGTGCCCAAAAAAATTTATCGATTTGATTTAAAATGTTCGCATATGGTTGCCTTATGGAAGGTTGAGAGGGGAGAGGAAAAAATACGAGTTACAAGACCACAAGAATATACGATGATTTTTCCATTGAAAGTGTGGCGAACAAAAACCCCCCGGGGTAAGTCGGTCCCTGTGGTGTAATGTTTATATTAGCTGGTGCATCGACACACCCCTCCTCGAACAAAAAGGGGCCAATTTTCTCAGCCCATATAATCACACGGGGTCAGAGAGAAGCGACCTCTCTATCAACCCTCCCAGCCACAGAACCAGATCATATTTAAATGCGCAAATACTCAGGTTCATTGACAACCCAGTTTTGGCATCGAGTCTCATCTGCTTCGAATAATAAACCAAGACTGGATCAATTTCTCACCCAGAGGACAGTTTTTTTCAATCAAATCCATTTTAACTTCACGACCTGTTTTAATTTCAATTTTTCCACTGCAATGCGTGGTTTTCTGAGCAAAAGCTTTCATTCGATTGGGTCGAAGTTCCAAACGTCTAGTTTGACGAATTTTAATTTTTCTCTTCTGTCAACTATAGAATATAATATTTCGAAATGAATCTACATGAATTTTGATTAATTCAAATGAATCCAAATGAATACAAATTAATTTGAATTAATTCAAATCAATAAAAATCAATCTAAATAAAACGAAATTAATCCGAAAAAGATCGGAATCAAGCGTAGAAAATTTCAAAATTCCAATAAACCAAATAAATTGAAATTATTTTGAAGAATCCAAATTAATTCAAATTAACCAAAATGAATCCAAATTAATTCAAATCAATCTCAAACAATCCAAACAAAACCGAATGAAAATGTCCAAATAAATCCGTACAAATAGATCTAAATTATGCTTTAAGGCCATGTTAAACTTACTCGATTCCTACCTTACCGACATCTTTTTTTCGCAACAACTCACGTCTACACCGAAATAGATATCGAGTTGATGTTTTGAGAAAAGCCTTAGAAAACAATAAACTATGCTTGTATACAACATTTTGTTCGAAATTTTGAAAAAAAAAATTTGTGATTTTTTTTTTCAAAATTTTGAACAAAATGTTGTATACAAACATAGTTTATTGTTTTCTAAGGCTTTCCTCAAAAAATCATCTCGATATCTATTTCGGTGCGGACGTGGGTTGTTGCAAAAAAAGTCGATCATTTGGGTCACGTGACCCATGTTTAACATGGCCTTAAAAGAATGTTAAAGACCCCAAATAAATAAGTATGAACTCAAAAAAATACAAATTAATCTAGGCATATCCGAATAGATTCAAAAAATATCAATGGATTCAAACGAATTTGAATGAATCTAGATAAAACCAAATCAATACAAACAGATGCAGATAAATCCGAATGAATCTAAATGAACCTAAATTATTCCAAATTGATTTGAATTTATCATAACGAATTTGGATGAACCCAATTAGTTATTTGGTGATTTTATTGATAAATTGATGATAAATCGAGTGCTAAATCTGGATCATAAAAAATCAAATGAACCCAATCAGGTTAGAATGAATCCAAAAGAATCCGGATGAATCTAAGTAAAATCAAATAAATCTAATATAATCTGAAAAAATACAAATAAATCCAGATTATTCAAAGTATATCCATAAAAGTCCGAATAAGTCCAAGGCAATCAGAAAAAGTTTAAATAATTTCGAATTATTCCAAGTAAATCCGCAGAAAAATACAAATGAAATTGAATAAAACCGAAAAAGTTCAAACGAATCCAAGTAAATCCATATAAATCCGAATTAATCCAAATAAATTTGAATCAATTCGGATGAATTAAAACAAATCCGAATACATCCAGATAAATTTACATAAATCCAAATCAATCTAAAAAAAACGAATAAAACAAAATAAGACCAAATAAATCCAACTGAACACAAATTATTTCAAATAAATCGGAATCAATTATGAACAGTTCAAATAAACCCAAATAAATTAGAATGAATTTAGAGAATTCAAACTATGCCAGATAAATTGAAATAAATCTCGATTGATATGAAGGAATACAAGTAAATTCAGATAAGTCCAATGAAATTAGCACAAATAAATCAAAGTGATTCCATATACATCTAGATGAATCCAAAATAAGTTACATGATTCGAAATGATAAGCCAAGTGATTTCATATAAATCTAATAAAATCTCGAAGAAAATCCAAATGAATTTAGATTGATTCAAATTATTCAAAATGAATCAAGATGAATCCAAATAAAACCTAATAAATCAAAATGAACAAAAATTAATCCGGTAAATAAATCAAAGTAAATTTGAACAAAACCGATTAAATCTAGTATCATCTACAAAAAATCCAGATGAATTTAATTGAATCCCAACTCTATAGAATACATTAAATCAACCCAAAAAAAGTTTGACTGAATCTATGAAAATCCATGAGTGAATTTTGTGTATCGAACCCGCTCGCTGCATTTTTTGCCAAAAGCATCTATTGGCTGTATATGTGTTACGTCATTCTTTGTGGGAAAGTTCGAGCGACCCAAATCATGCGAATTAATTTCTTTATTTTTTGAAGAATAATTTTATGAACATTTATTTAAATGTATAAATGTCCTCGAACGGCTTTCATGTATTATTAGTAAATAATAATTAATTATATAAATTGATGTTAGTTGTTGGAATTTGTCTATTAGTCGTGGTTTTGTTTATTCTGGTGTTAATTTGAGACATGTCATAGTCCGTCAGGAGAACCTGTGCCATGTTTGGTGCGAACAAATAAGCACATTTATTTTGCGGTCGCGAAGCCGCCGCCACAGGACACAGCTAGTTGTAAATAAATTTTGACGAAAAAGAGAATCAAAAACGTTGTGCCCGAGACCTTGGATCAATTTATTAATCAGAGGGAAATGATTCACGCTAATGTAGTCATATAAACTCCATGAACCGCAGCATCTCGAAAGGCTTACATAGGGGCCCCCTAACGATACCCCTCGGATTTCTCTGGGGATTTGATAGTAAATCCCCACCTGTCTGAAAGTATATCAACTATATAGTTTTAAAAAAATAGCCAACCCTCAAGGCCAACTCAAAAGACACAAGTGCTGGGTTTATAAATACCCATAAGTAGAGAAAGAGACCGTGGGATAATATCAGTGAACTTGGAACTAAAAAGCTCTGCTTATTACCATCGTGACTCCATATATAGTCCATGTTGGTCTTGTTGATAATTCTCAAGTATCACGTACACAGGGATGCTGAAAAGTGAACACATAACAGGCAACACAGGGTGACGAAATAAGTCGTAAAATTCGTTCCCCTTGTGTATACAACCATATAGACTGTTACCCGGAATCGAAAAAAGTCCCCCTGTCTTTCTTTTTTTCCCCATAGGTGTGGGACGGAAGTTTCTTGCAGTCCCATGGGAAACGAATGAGAGGATTTAGGGTATTTAGTCCCTTTTCCGGGAAAGGGAAATCCGCTTATCATGGGACTTTGGTTTTGGTTTGAAAACAGGAGGACAAAAGGAGGGTTGTTTTTTCTTATTTATGAGTCTCATTGATTTTGGGGAAGGGATGGGATGGATGAGTTGATCGTGATCTGCATTTCTGATTTCATCAATGCCAGAGTGGCTCTGAAGAGGATCTTAATTTGCATGAGCGAGGCAGGGACAGAGGAGAGTTCGTGTAACTGAGTGGGGACTTTGTTCGAACCCCAAAGTAGCGTTTAAAGCGAGATTAATCGTGTTTGGTTTTGCATGCATGTTTCACGTCATCGACTATTATGCGACAGATCGTCGCGCTTGATGCCTTCGCTCAGGTGAATTTCACGACAAACAAATCCTCCATCCGATACGGATCAAATCCAATCAATTTCATTTTCCCTTCTTTTTGTGCCGGACGATTAGCCTACTTTCAAGAAACTTTTAGGGGTCTTTCAATTTCGTACAATCGAACCTGTTTGGGGTGAATTCATTCTTCTTTATCCCATTCAGTACTGGGTGTCGTGACCTTTGTTTGGAGTTTATTATTTCAGAAGTTTCAGTTTGACAAATTGTGTTGTGTGTTGTCCCAAGGGCGGAAAGGAGAAATTGTTCTTTCGGTGATAAATTGATTCCCGAATCTTTTAACATTAGGTGCTCTTCCATTTACCCACACGGAGAAAAATGAAATGTCAAAATATAGGATGTTTAGTTTGACCTTCTAAATGGTATCATGTACGATCCATAATTTCAAACTTTGAGTATCAAAATATTGATGGTCATTTTGACCTTTCAGAGTGTATCATGTACAATTTCGAGGTTAGGGTTAGAATAATATAAGATAATGTTATAATATCAGGCCTGTATTGTAAATCATTTGCAATTACATTATAAATTACTCAAACTATAATTTCATTCTTTAACCTCCAACTTTTCATTTGCAGGAAATGTCCACAATATAATGACATCAGGATCAGCTGCTGAATTTAATTTTAAGATAAAGCTGTTTTGATCATCAGAGATATAGTTGTTTTGACAATCAGAGATAATCATTTTGAATATCTGAACATAATAGATTTAACACTCTTGGGGTAATCAAGTTTACACTCCAGGATATAGTCAACTTTACACTCTAGGATAGTGAAGCTAACCTTCAAATTTTTACACTCCGCGGATGGTATCCTACACCATCTAGAGGACTGTCCCATAGTTGAACCTGGAATATGGTCAATCTTACACTCTAGATGTTCAGGTTGACCATCCATTTTTCTCCATGTAGGTTGGCTAAGATGGCCACTCAAGAGGGTAAAGCTCACTATCTGGGATAACCAAATTGGAACTCTGAAATGTTCAAGTCAACTATATTATATTTGTGTGTTTGGAGGAAACGCAGTCAATAAGCATACCCGACTGCAATTCTCCGCCATTTTTCACAAAGGATGCGCTCGAGGTTAACATTTTGTCGAGTTCAGTTACTACTGTTCTTACGTTTTATATTTGTGATTTGCGAAGTGTTTTGTACAGTGAAGTTATCCTGCTGTGATTTGGAGTGGAAATATCGGTAAGTATATATTTCGCATAATGGAGTGGTCAGTTGGTCGTGGAGACTAAGGCATGAGCTTTGGACGCACTTCGCCTGACTGCGGGTTCGATTCCTGCCTCCCACTCTGTAGAGGTTAGTGATTGTACAGAAGAGGTGTTATGCAAAGACTGGCGAACCCGTGGAAGGGAAAGAGCATAAACAAATATTCGCGATTGTTGGTGTAACTCGTAGGGTTATTGTATATACAAAAAGTAATCTTTATATTCTAAGAGCGGCATGTGTGTGGCCAAGTGACGTTATTGTTTATATGAAGTCGAGAAGGGCTGGACTGGCGTAGTTTTTTGTCACAAAGGGTGCCTGTGCAAATGAGTAATCTTAATTTTAGTCTTGATCAATATTCGATTCGGATACGTCAAAACTACACCTTCGTCAAGAAATATTATCCAAATTAAATATGATAAAAATCCTGAATTCTGGTATGATTGTGATGTACCCAGCTACAGCCACAGCTCGCAAAGAAGTTGGAGTGTATTAATTGTGCCTTCATACTAATGCTTCAACACAAAAACCCTACACAATAATGGGAAAGTTGTAAGATAAAATATTCAATAGTGATTGCAATGTGACTGTAACCATGTAAGAACCAGTAATCATTCTCATCAAAATGTAATGAGCAGACCAGTAAATTCTTGCTGTTATCTTCTTCACAGAAACTTAAATTGAAGTTTTTATCTACTTCGTAGTTACAACCGCTGAAGCAACAAATTCCGATACAGGATGATTTTCGATGTTCGAGCGCCAATTCCATGTTTCAGGCAAATGATCATCAACTGAAACGGTGTTGTACATATAAGAGCAACTCATAGCAAGGATTTTTTGTCGAGACGGAGATCCTTGAAATTAAAACCGCCTTTTTGTGATGTTCCTGCGTGTATCTCAGTGTGCTTACAACTAAAGTCCGCGGCCATATTGGTTATTCCGTGTAGAGATCGATAGTTTCGCATATAATGTTCCGATACCAAATATAATTTCTCAAAAAACGTTTGACAAATTATAAAGAACACTTGTATCATTTCCAAGCGAAAAAAGTGACAACCATATTAATAACTCCTGAGGAAGAGACCCTATTCCAAATAACGTAATATCATAAAATACAATTGAATAAAAAAACTGGGGATTGAAAGTTTGGAACCTCTCAGGATGGATTTAATCTTCCGTGCACTTGACTCGAGAGCCCATGGGCAACCTGTGCCCCATTTCGCGATTCACACGCGAGGGGGGCGAGCCCCTTGTGGGCGATACATTTTAAATAAATTTCGATTCGTCTGACATCCCCTCGATCCTTTTTAACGAGCTATTGATACCCCCTTCTCATTTTGATGTGGTGCATTTCCCGTCCATCATAAAAGCCACCCCCTTGCATGAAAAGTCCAGCGAATCGAGTCCCACATATCAGGTCCAGGAGGTCCGAACCCCGCAGAATAAAAGTGCACATGTGACACGCGTGTAAAATTGACTGAGGCGGCTTAATCGTCGAAGTTGAGCTAATATGCCCCATTATAAAGTTTGCTCTGGGAAATTTAGGGTCAAAGTGCAAGCGAGTCGTCCGAATCATTGTGGGAACTCTCGCATGTTATTCGACCCTTCCTTCCTTCTTTCTTTGCGATTCGTACTCACATGAGACTTCAAAGACTCAGCGGCGGACTAGCGTGGGTTCCAAGACAGGATTCCATCTGCGCCCTTGGAGGATACTTGGTTCAAGGAACTTGTTATTAATTTGGGTTCAAAATAAACTCAAACTATATGTGGAATTTTGCTGATGAATGGAGCAAAAATGACGAAACTAGCTTTTTGCAACACCCACCTAGAAAGGAGGCCGTTCTATTTGATAGTGCTGCTACCACCGGAAATAATTATGACCCTGGCAAAAGCGACGTGAGCAAGTCTCCAAAATTTATTGGAATTTTGGAGAGAGTGCAGTGTGCACGTTAAAATTTGATGTTCTCATGAACCTATTTTTGCGAGATTGTTCCAGAGTTCAGACCATCCGACAAAAATGTGTTGAGTGCCCGTGACAAAAAGTTTTAGAAGAGACGAACATTAAATTTGTTCTGTAACTTTTGATATTCATTCAGAGAATGTCTACAACAGGGGTGTCCAACGCAAGGATGGCGCGCTTCTCCTTTCTTCCCCTTCTCCGAGTACTTCTTCGAGAATTCTCATTTCGTTTCCCCTTTCCATATCGCGCTCACCGCATGAACGCATTCAAGGTGGTAAGAGAGGGGGATTGACGAGTGACAGTTATTTACACCGTCGCTCACGCGTTGGACACCTCTGGTCTACAATCTAGATGGTAACGATTACCGAATTCGAAGTGGATGAACTTTATCGCAACAAATTTTTTCCACAGGTAGAGACAATAAATATAAACCTCCTTATATTCACACGAACTTGTATTATAGATACATTCAATTATTCGATCAGCAAAATATCAGTCTCTGATCCAATTATTCAATATTCATAACTAATTTTATGCTCAAAAGAGTTTAAATTGTTGAGAATTTATTTTTAATATACGCGGATATTTTTTGTATTTTTCTAACCTGCCTTAATTATTAATATATCCGGTTCGTGCTGGCGAGAAGAACTTAACAGCATCACTTTGAAGGATGTAAAAGATTCAGATTCAGAAGAGGATTCAGTGTTCCAGTCTCCAGACGAAACTTCCCTCGAAACTTCCAAAAACGAAGAACTAGATCTCAAATTCTTTTACTCTTGTTGGGAAGTTCTATTCAATCGTTAAGAAATACAGCAAGCTCCTGGACACCTAGTTCAAGTTTCTCAGACCATTGATGCAAAAAATAGAGCAGTAATATTCGCAATTTTCTACTAGCATTCCTGTAAATGTTGCATAGTACACAGTAAAAAAAAAGTCTTGTTTTTATTACAGCTTGTTTTCGGTGAACCTTGTCTGCCTGTATAGTGCATAAGTCTGTCCTCCTTCCTCGGGGCTAACTTCAATTACACCTTGAAACAAGCCCACTTTTGAGCTTGAATCAAGACTTTTTTTTCTGTGTATCTTCAGCTTCATAATAATCAAATTTATATCAAGTTTCAACTTTATATTGACTTTCAATTTCAAATTTCAACATAAAAAATCTTTTAAAATTAGCAAACTTTCTCTTCCCCTCCGCCCCTTTTCCACTTTCTCATCGTCCTCCTTTTTTATGGTTTTTTCATTCCTCAGATCTCGCATCTCACCGAGCATTTCAAGACTGAAGGGAACTAAATAAAACCAGAACCGAGCAATTTCCTGTGTATAAGGTGGATGCTAAAATGTAAGGTCGATCCAACCAGAGCCCCAAGTCTCACAATACAGAATACACGGGAATTCTTTTGGTACCCGGTCGAATATTGTGGGAGGCTCGTTGGTAGATGCTGGATCAGAATTCTAGTCTCCTTCCGTGAATGGGAAAGAGACCTGAAGAAAAACATTGGCAGGAAGTGCGCAAGAATAAAACGCCTATATCTGAATCTTGAAATCTATTTTTTTTTGCAACCCTCGGATTTCATTTTGACAATAAGACTTTTGATGAACTTCATCAAGAGTTCCCCATCTCGAAGTACAAATTGTCTCATTATTTCACAGCATCAATTAGTTGGTAAAATAGATCTTATGGAAACACTCCAGAGAATTAGAAAAATTTTTTATAAATAGAGAATTAATAGATAATTCTTCATTCAAACTTAGACTATAAACTACAATACTTGGCACTTGTCAATCCAATATTCTAATTTGGTGATGTTAAGAGTTGTGCCAAAATGAAGAACAAAGCAAGCTTCGGGAGTGAAAATCAAATGCCAATTTTTCTAATTTGAGCAGATTTGCCTGACCCTGTCCTGTTCTCAAGAAATTTGTGAGTCTTTTGAGATTTTAAATAAATTTTTTCAACATTAAGGATGCAAATAGTATGTTGCGTGACAAATGGAGAAGGGCTACAATTTCCACAAGTTCAAAGGGATAAAGATAACACACGAGTTCTATGTAAAAATTCAAAAACTCATTGCCCTGTTGCAAATTGAGAATTCATTGGATAATATTCTCTTCAATGTACACTACCGTCGGAAATGATGAGATCGATTGACGCAAGCACTATCAAAAATCACTGCTGGCTTCCAACCACGATAACTCAGCAAAAAAAAGGATAGGGCATTTTTTTAAAAAAACTGTTGGAAAGCCTAGGAAATTCCACGTCTAGTGATGTGAAATAGATTTTGTTTTTATGTGCTAAAGAGAATACAGCACGCGATAAGTTTTTAAAAAAAATTCCAGATTTTCTAAAATTTTGTATCTCTACTTCAACCTCTAGCTTGACCTAGGAAAATTGCTAGGAAAATCTGAAAATTATACAACGTGGAGCCTGGAATTTTATCTTTATTTTGAGCCAAAGAAACTTGAAAAATCTCCATCGGTTCTCGAGATATGATTAAAAATGTTCAATCGTCTCTGAGTTGAGTTTTAGTCGACGATTACGGTTTTCGGCCGGTCTGCTGCTCGCCTCCTCCGTTGAGCCAGGACCGAATAGGCCACGCACAAAGGTGGTGCTTGATTGGGGCTCTGTTATACTATTGATTCTGCTCACCAGTAATTTTTATTTCAAATGATTGTGAATGTTTAAAATTATTCATTGTTTCTTTAAGATTCATAGTTTCATAGATTTATCACTCCATGTATACCCTTTTCGGGTTTTTACATGTCTATATTCCCCCCTCCCACAGGAGATCGTCACAAATTGAACCCTTAAACTCAAATCCCTTCCCGAAAATCCCCAATAACCCCAACTCTCATAATAAGCCTCCAAGCAATGCCTGACGTACACAATCCTGTGGGATTTTGAATTTCTGAAGACCCCTACCATCTGCAGCCGGATTTTTAATTCAAAACGCTCGCATTCGTCTGAACATTTGGTCAGAGGAGAGGAAAACTGCAGAAAA
>WSXT02228035.1:0-16450 GCA_011762715.2 Neuroterus valhalla | reverse complement strand
ATATTTGTAATTCTGTGTATGCATTACACTGTAAACTGAATTAAACACGCATGAAGCCGAGCGCGAAGCGCGAGGTGTAAAAGAACCGAGCGCGAAGCGCGAGATCCGAATGATGCGCGCCATAGGCGCGCTCAAACTTGCGAACGAAGCGAGCCGCGCGCCATAAGAATGTGCCCGCGCGGCGGGCAGATTTTTGTAATATATTCAATGATCATAACTTCCTACGTTTTGAATGGAAAATGTATATCAATATAACAGGTTAACCGATTCGTCTTTAGCTTGAGAACTTTTTATTTCTTAGCATCAGTTTTGAATCTTGTGGATGAATTGAGATTATCTATATAAAACCCATTGTATTGGTGCACATAGAAACTGCAAAATTGGATATTTTGAGAATTCTCTAAATTTAATCAATTTATCTTCAACAATCTCTAAATTATCGTGCTAACAAAGAAGATTGATTTTAATCAATTTTTCATTAAAAAAAAAAATTGTAACATAAATAATAATTTTTCATCCGGGCTCTAACTCGTTGAACACGGCCCTGGAGTTACGATTTCCCGATGACTGAATCACTCTTCAGTATCATCAGCTGACTCTATTTTCGTGTCAGTGTTTACTACGCCGCCGCCGTGTCGATCTACAAGTTCTTTAAAGCTGTGATTGTTCAACTTAACTGAAAATCAAAATGTTATTATAGTGAAAAAATAGTAAAAAATACTCAGTATACAATTTTGTAAAGGTAAGTGTATAAGGGAAATTCCCTGAAACTTATGTTTCTAAATTTTAAATCTAAGCACTTTAAAAAATATAGAATACGTTTTAGACAAAATAAAATTAAAAACATGGTGAACCGATCTGCTCCAATTCTGGAATCTCAAGAATGTTTGGATATCATCCATAAAAAATTAATTGAAAACTCGATGGCTGATTTTTCTTTGATAAAATATGAAATTGTTCCTGTCGAAAAAACTAATGGATATTTGGGACAGTATTTCTATCTCAAGGCTTCAGTTGCCCGACCAGAATCGCCTACAGATAGAAGAAACATCAAATTTTTTATAAAAATCCGTCCACCAAAAGGAACAAAACAATATGATGTTGTCTGCAACAGTGGCATGTTTAACAGAGAAGTACGCCTTTACACGAAATTATTTCCTGACATTTTGGACCAAAGTGATAGAGAATATGTACCAACATGTTATTTGGGATTGGAAAATGACATTTTAGTGTTGGAGGACATTGTTTCAAAGGGTTTTGAAATTATAGAAGATCGATTAGAAATACTCGATTTGGATCATTGCAAAGTTGTAATGGAAACTCTAGGAAGGTTTCATGCAAAATCTATTATATTTGAGGAAAGAAATAAGACGAATTTATTGGATTATTGTCGGGAGAAGAAAATTGTTATTCGGTCATATGATGGACCCCCACCGTCAGTTTTCACGATTGGAGTTAAATGTGCTTTAGCCGTCATTGACCTCATATCCGAATTCGATTCGTTGACTCGAGATAAATTCAAGGCATTAGTGAATGACATTCAGAGCAAACTACACAAGATGCTTGTACCTTCTAAAGAAAAAAGGAATGTGCAATTGCATGGTGATTTGTGGACAAATAATTTGATGTTCAAATATAGTGAAGATGGAAAACCAGTCCAGTGTTGTTTTTTGGATTTTCAGAATACGAGGTGTGATTATTTTTTACTATAATAGTGATTAGGTAAAGCAACAGTGGAAGGAAAAGAATAATGAGGAGAATAATAATGATAGAATGTTCACAAGAATTTCAGAATGGTCAAGATAAAATTTAAAACTTACAAAATACTTAGTACTTCATAAAAATTTTTGAACTTCTGGATTTTTGATGTTTGGTTTTTATGTTCAAAGAGTAATTAAAACAAAAATTGCATTAAACTCAAGAATTTAAACGTACTTGATAAATGGGTCCAGAAAACAACAACCAATTCAGTATTATTTTAGAACAAACTGTTATTTTATCCCTTCTTATGAATTTTCAAAAAAACTATATGATTTCAATGAATGATAACATATCTTTACGAGGGAAATATATTCTCAACAAGTTGGCCATATTGAAAAAATGTAAAAGAAATATTATGGTAAAATTGAATATGGTTGAAGTTCTGAACGTTCAATTGAACGAAATCTTTTCCTGATTGCAAATAAGAGATAAAAAATAAACTTATCATGCATGAGGTAAAATTCTAGTTGGAACAATATTTATCGCTGAAAAAGAATCACAAAATAATATTCCGTTCATTTGAACGTTCAGAACTTCAAGTACATAAAATAAAGGTGTTCGATTATAATTGATTGATTATCGAAAACAAGCAGTATTGCATAATCAAATTTAAAATAATCTGATTCTGATTGTTTAGTTTTTGCATTGTTTTATTTTCAGAGCATTAATTTTTTTATTAGAAAAATGTTAAGTTGTCCGCTTTCCTCAAGTTTATATGAAATCATTCAATTTTTGAAGTTTTCAATTCGAAATTATTAGATTTAAATCTAAAAACATGCATATGCAAACTTTGGAATCAAAAACTTTCCAATTTTGAACGTTTTTAACCAGGATATTTTTTTAATGTAATGATTCTATTAAAGTCAGTTCAGAAATATTTATTTATAAAAGTTTTCAAATCAAGCTTATGAAATTTCAAATAGGAAGAAGTTCAATGCTCATTGTTCTATTTTCAATCTTGGAACAGAAAATTGTATAATTTGAAACATTTTATGAACTTATTTAATTTTTAACAGTTTTTTTTTTTGGAATTGCTCAACTTCTAAAACTTCTTCTTAAAAAATGATGAACTCTGAATTACTTTCCGATTTAAATTGTCCCATTTTCAAAACTGAAATGTCAAATAAATAAACTTCGACCCTTTTTAATCTATGATTATTCTACTTTGAGTTTGAGGTCAGAGTTGTTGTTTTATATAATTATGTAATTTTCTAATTTTCTGAAGTTTCAATTCAAAATGCTCATTTTTCTAATTTTATTCTCTGGACTAAAAGGTATGCACTAATTAACATTCTATAATTTTTTAACAATTATACAATTCTATTGCAATTACAATTAAACTTTAATTCGAAATTGTTCGAATGCTTTTAATTCGAACTTATATAACTTCTTCCCTGTTATTTTGAAATTATCCTACTCTTGGAAATGTTTGATTTCCAACTTTTCCGATTTTGAAATTAGAAAGAAACTTCAACAGCTGTAATATTAAAACTCTTTCATTTAGAACTGTTTCAATTTAAAGTAATTTTCATTTGAAATCATCAGATTATAAGTATATAATATTCAATATTCAATCAAAAAATATTAAGTTCTGGGCATTTTGGAAACAAAATAATTTCAAACTGTTTAATTAGAAAGCTTTTCACAGTTCGAAATTATTAAAATACAAAACCTTCAATTGGATTCAGTATTATTTCCTATTTTGCGAATGTTTCTAATTTTAAATCGTTTCAGAAATTTTGTAGAACGAACATAAACTTTTATACGGAAAATTATTAAATTTCAATCAAATTTTTAAATTTCTGAAAACAAGAACTCACAATTATTGCCGTAATTGCAAGCATTTTTTTACAAAATTTGAATGCAATATTGTAAATTTTCCTATCAATTTCCGAATAGGTTTCAATCTGAAAACACTTAGTCTTATGATTAATTAATCATTATAGCTCTAATTTTCACTTGAATTAGAAAATTGGCAGCAATTAGGTGTTTTTAAGCGTTATTTAATTGAAACGAAGCCATTCTTTAATAAAATACTAATATAAAAACAAAAGAATCTCTGCAAACTACCTCTATGGTAAAGACAGAAAACTGCAAACAAATCGAGATTATTATCAATTTTGGAATTACAGAATTTCGAAATATTTACTCTCCTGATTAATAAATCATTATGGCCTCAGTTTTGATTTAAATTGAGGAGTTTTTAACACTCGGATGCTTTCAAACTTTAAATATCTGAAAAGAATTTCAGGCGTCACAAAAATTCTCGTATTTTCTGTTCCTCAAGCCATTATTCCACGGAGGAATAATAAGATCTAACTTCGTTTCGCCACTTGGCAATAAAAACATTACCGTAAGTAGCAGACATTCACTCAAAGATCCTAAATTTTCGTGCGCAGGTGCGCAGTTGTCCTCTTCCTATGCATGGAATTGTATGCGAATGAGAAAGTTTGTCAAGTTGACGTAAGTTATAGAGGTTCTGTTCGTTTGTTTTGACGCAGATGGTTCACGTCGAAAAACTTTGAACTTTTCAATCAAGTTTTGATACTTACATTATTTCTTTATCATTTTACAAATTTTAAACCTAATTACCATTAATTTTTCTTCTCAAATTCTGTTCACACATTTTTCAAACAAGTACTGAAAATACGGTTCACATATTTATTTCATATGTCTTTCGTATAACGATCAACAAAAGAACACAACCTCTCTAACTTGCGTCAAGTTGACAAACTTTCTCACTCGCAAACTTTTTCATGTGTAGAAAGAGGACAACTGCGCACCTGCGCTCGAAAATTTAAGATCTTCCTGTAATGTGCCTGCCACTTACGATAATGTTTCTGTTGCCAGTATCGAAGGGCTCCAACTGGCAGTTATGTCTCCTTATTATTCCTTCGTGCATTGTTCTTATATTGTAAAATCATTTGGGCAAAAAAAGGGAAGATCTCACAGCATATAAGTTTGAAGAGAAAATACTTTCACTTATAGCTTTCACTTTTAGCTTTCATCAGAAGTTTTCAAAAGTCGGTTTTCATATTCCAGTAATCTTAATAAAAAAATTGTTTTTACAGGTACGCACCGCCAGCTTACGATATATGGCTGTTTTTATATTACTCTACGACAAGAGAAATTAGATCCACCCATGGTGAAACATTATTCAAAATGTACTATAATTGTGTGGAAAAATCTTTGAAAGAAGATGATATTGAGATTGCAAAAATATTTTCGTGGAATGAATTTATTGAATCGCTTACGGAATTCAAGGTCTTTGGTCTACTGCGTGCAATTATTGCTTTACCTGTTGCATTGTCTCAATTAGAAACAAAAAGTCAAGCATCAATTACTACGCCACAAGTTTGGGCAAATGTTTCAGATGAGACTTCTTTATTTTATTCTAAACAGTTAAAGGAAAACGAGCGGTTTAGAAAAAGGATGTTAGATATTTTTTCAGAACTTCATGATTTTGTATGAATATGTTTTCATATGAATCCCGAATTTTTTATTTATGTCACAAAGAGATTATATATTTTTGAAGCTATATTGTGTTGTAATGAAACTGCTGTAAATATCATTTTATACTTTTTGAGTTGAATCTTACAAAAGTAAAGGCCTCCAAGTGAGGGATACTTCAATGTTTAAAGAAATTAGGCTGGTAGTCTCTCAATAAAAAAGTTTTGTATTTTATTCTAGAATATATTATTTTCTTCGAAATTGTATTTTATATTATTGTTGTACCCAACTTTGAAAATTGATGTTCATTTTCCGGCTGCGTCTATCTTTTTCCCGTAATAAAGGGGTGAAAAGCCGAACTTATGAAAAAAATATTCAGGTATGTACTCATTTCAAATTTTGGAACAACGAGAAACAACAAACAGCCTTTCAAAGGTGGCAGTTGAAAAACTGAATTACTCAGTAAAGGAGCAAAATGAGATGAATTATCGCGATATCAGTAATTGAAGAATGGTTTCATATATCTTTAAAATTTGGAGCATTCTCTATTATTCAGCAGTTAAGTCATGAAAGTTCCAAATTGAGTATGTTAAATACAATTTCGTTTGAATTCTATGCAAGTGTTTCAATTTTTCCAACAGTATTCTAGGAGAATATAAACTGCATGTACTCAAAACATTTACAATTACTCGATTGTATGTAACCCGAATCATATAGAAGTCAAATGCTGAAATTCATGAGGGAATCGGTTCAAGAAAAATTTGTCTTTCTGAAGATCAGTCGCCTATTCTTTGATTCTCAACGTTTTAATATTTCTTTTCATGTGATTTCTACACACTGAGAAAGTCCCTTGTAGAATCTTAATGGACGAGCGATGTTTGAAGAAACACTATCCCCGCTATTGATACAACGAAGTGTACATATGCATCAACATCATATTAGAATATTGAGATGTTTATAAGCCATATTCTTTCGCAGACTCCATTTTTTTTACGCCCTAGGGAATAGAACGATCGTTATGGTTACAGCGGACGAGAAGCGAGTTCAAGGTCCAGCTTCACAGGCATAAAATGAGGTAAAAATCGTGGGGGTAATGCATTAAGAAAAAAACTGCCCGCTGGGCGGGCACATTCGCATCGCTCGCAAGTTTGAGCGCACCTGCGGCGCGCGTCTTTCGGATCTCGCGATTCGCGCTCGGTCTTTGTACTTCCCTGCAATTGTGTACAGAGCTTTTGAAACTAAAAAGTAGAATGTCGGCTGCTGTATTTGATGATTGTGAGTTCCATTTTATTAAATCTTTTCCGGCTTTACGGGATACATTCTCATCGTGTGTCTCGTGCTGCGCACTCGATCAAAATCTGTCCAAAACGCGAACTTTTCAATAATTACCTTTAACTCTAATGCATCAAATCTATATAATATTAATTTATATATCTCGTACCTCGTTTTTTTCCAAATTAAGTTAGTATATTTCTAATATTAATATAATTACAATTAAAACAAAAACCACGCATCCGTTAAAAAAGAAACAGTTTTCCTTCTCAAACTTTTCTTTGTATCTCGTTAAATTTTGCTAGAAACATGACCTTTATTTTAAATGTTGTTTTTTGGGATTAATACCAAAACTATGCATCTCATGAGAAAAAAATTTAACAAAATTTGTATATGTTCTTTCAGAGAAGAATTTTGTTCATAAACGAGAATTTTTTAAATTATTTTGTGTGCGATCAAAGTTGGAATTTTCGAGAAAATTCAAAAAGTTGTATTAACGATCTTGTACGGCTCCTAAGAAGAAACCTTTTTTCCCTCCTGATTTCTTTTTCAATCTTGCGTTATTTGAACGAATTTTCTCATTTTCGTTTACACTTTTGAATTTTGAAAATGCCACAACTCTGACAATTTTATTTCTAACAAAAAAAAACATTCGAATGAATTGTACCATATTTTACGTACTACAAGAAGCCGTACTTATAATTTTTCGAGTCTTTGAAAAGAGTCCAAAAAAATTTCCAAAATGCGTCCCCCTTTAATTTTTCGTCCGAAATAGCTGGTTAATGAACTTGGCCTGTTTTTTTGATCCCTGGGAACGTGGGCAAAAGTACGATCGAATACTATTATTCATTCAAAAGTTATCGAGTGCACAGGTTATTACATTCTCATCGTAATGAGAAGGTATTGGTTTTATGTGAAAATCGACTTTCACTGAATTCATGAAATCTCCACGTTTTGAGACCTCCTGATTCCGAAAAAGAAGTTTTTACGTTGGTGTTAGTTTGTCTGTTGTCGTCGTCGTCATCGCCTATATACTCCATAACTTTTGGAAGACTAATCGGATTGGATTGCCCTTTGGCAACAATTTTGAGGGAACAAAAGAACAGGTCAAGTTCGTTAACCAGCTATTTTGGATGGAGAATTAAAGCGGGGGGACATTTTGAAAATTTTTTCTTTATTTTTTTTCAAGACTCAAAAAATGTAAGTACAGTTTCTTGTAGCACGTAAAAAGCGAAACAATTTATCCTCATCATTTTTTTCGATGAAAACAAAATTTTCAGTTATGGTATTTTTGAAATAAAGAATATAAAAGAAAATGTGAATTTTTAGTCAAATAACGCAAGATTGAAAAGAAACTCAAAGAGAAAAAATGTTTCTCCTTGAGAGCCCTAAAAGATCGTGAATACAACATTTTAAATTTTCTCAAAAAATCGAAAATTCCAATTTTGATCGCACAAAAAATAATTTAAAATAATCTATGAACTCGATAACTTTCGAAAGAATGATCATTTTCGATTGTGCTTTGGCACCCATTTTGAGGGACCAAAAAGATTCTAAAATTGTAAGTACGGTTTTTTATAGTACGTAAAAAGAGAAACAATTTATCCTCATGATTTTTGTTGATAGAAACAAAATCTTCCGAGTTGTGGCATTTTAAAAATTCAAAAATATAAATAAAAATGAGAATTTTTAGCCAAACAAGGCGAGATGTGAAAACAAATCAAAGAAGAAAATGTTTCTTTTTATTAGCCCCCCAGGATGATCTTTAAAACTTTTCGAGTTTTCTTAAAAAAGCGAAAATTCAAATTTGTGTCTCACAAGAAATAATGAAAAATAATCTGTGAACTCGATAAGTTTCGAAAGAATGATCATATTCGATAGTGCTTTGGCGTCCATTTTGAGGAAGACGAGTTGAGTTCGTTAACCAAAATTGTAAGAACGGTTTCTTGTATTACGTAGAAAGTGAAACCAACGATCCTCTTGATTTTTTTCGATAGAAACAAAATTTTCAGAGTTGTGACTTTTTCGAAATTCGAAAATATGAAGGAACATGAGAATTTTCACGAAAACAACGTAAGATATGAAAATGACTTTGAAGAAAAAAAATGCTAATTTTTGGGAGCCCTCCAGGATGGTTCCATTTTTACAACACTTTGATTTAAAATTGTATTTGCTAATTTAATCTAAAGCAACATAGTAAGGTTTTGTATTACAAATGTTATATGTCCTAAACTACCCAGTGAGCACACATGCCCTAAGGTTGTCTTCTAGACTTCTTTTGGCGGACGGCTTGAGGATGTCCTCAGGCCCTTTCAAAGTCATGATAAGAGCCTAAGGATGTCTTAAAAGCGCCAAGTCTCAAGACAAAGAGGTACGTCCTAAAGATGTCTTTAGGACGTCCTAGTATCTACTGGGTAGATGAGAGTTACCTATTCTTTAACGAAAAGTTTTTTTTTTAAGGTTGAAAGAACTGATAGAAATGTTTTGAAAATAAATATTGCAATGAAAATTAGGAAAAGTTAACCTAATTCTGTGTTCAACGTTTTATTCCCTCCTTTCTTTATATCTAAATGTCTTGCGGTTTTCATCGGAATAATATATTTACTTAATTTCGTAACGATTTCTTATATTTTACATTATTTAATTGCTCATTTTGTAATGTACATATTTAATCTTATACCTTAACCCCAATTCAAATTTGTAGTGATTGCAGTGTTCATTCACTGGTACTCTACTGTTGACTCATTGTCTCACAGTGTTCATTCACTGGTGTTTTCGTTAATTTTGCACAATTTAATTATTTTTTTGAAGTTTTTTGGTAAAAACAAAGGTTGTTTATTGGATTATGAAATTGGAACCCTCAAGAATCTATTTTCAAAAGTTTTGTAAGAATAGTCAATTATTATAACGTGAAATGGACTAGCTGTAATCAGTGATTTCCTCAAGTGTTCATTCACTGGGTTACTCACCCTACACCGTAAAAAATTTTCTTGAAAATTGACGCAATGATGTAATTTTCCAGCAAGAAATTACATGCGTCAGCAGTGCAAATTCACGTCAATAGTGCAGAAGTACAGTTTTCATGTAATTTTACCTAACTGAGCGTGTGTCCATTTTTAACAGATGAGTTTTTCTTACCTTGAGCGAGGTACTTTTACTGGTATGGGTTTCGAGTCTCCCCGGTAAAAATACATAGATTGCGTGAAATAAACATTGAAAGTTTGGTGGAAATTTCCCGCAACGCTGTAATATGACGGTCTTACTACACATTCACTGCGGTCAGCGCGGGTCTCTATTTTTTCGCCACGCTCAGCGCGGTAATGTTCCGGAAAGTTTTTTACAGTGTACCATAACTCTGACAATTTTGTTTTCATCGGAAAAATTGATGAGGATTAATTGTTTCACTTTTTTGTGCTACAAGAAATTGTACTTACAGTTTTTGAGGGTTGGAAAAAAGTCCAAAATTTTTTTCAAAATTCTCCCTCTCTTTTATTTTCCATCCGAAATAGCTGATTAACGAACTAGACTTGTCTTTTTGGTCCCATAAAATGTGTGGCAAAGGGCAATCCTAATCCGATTAATCTTCTCAAAATTGTGGAGTATACAGACGACGACGATGACGACGACAACGACAACGAGCTTGATGGAAAAACTGAGCGGAAAAATATTTATATTTTATGCATTCTGATATGTATGTACAGTGTATGATATTTAGTTGATAATAAAGCAATGTTAAAGCGTAATAAAATAAATATTTAGTAAGAACTGATTGATGGACTGCGAAGAGTCCGGATCAACTTCATACTCACTCCAGTAGGGTCGCGAGTACATCGGCAGCCATAAGCACCAAACGCACTGTCACGCCTACAAAAAGCGGTACTTGTTAATTTCGATAACTAGGCTGCCGACTGTTAAATCCAATTTGGCGTATAATGAATAGATAGAGGAACTCTCAAAGGACGAATTGCTCCTTTAATTTTCAAAAAATATCCAAAGCATCAAGAATAATCGATACTCAAAGTTTGCAAAAACGTCAAATTTTGAACTTTGAAAATTCATAACTTTTTAAATAAGCATTTAACATAAAATTGAACGAGTATTTTTATGCTAAGAATTGTCTATATTTGAAGAAATTCGTCCCGTTGAGAAAAACCATTTTTTTCATATTTGTTTAAACAATTGCGTTTTAAACGAAACCCATCCACTTCTCGTAAAATTAACCGGTATCATTGGATTCAGCAGGTCAAAATACATAAATTTAACTGGTTTTTATCTTTTGCCTCTCGAATGCTCACGGGAACATATCCAGCCCCCGGACTATAATTTCTTAGTATGCATTCGAAATGTTTTAAACTACAGACTGTGCCATTGTGTACTTCATTAAATGAAAAATTAGGCATGTTTCTAATACGTGCACTGCGTCGTAATCTTGATTCAATTTGAGATTTATCATAAGCTCTATCTGTTTGTGAACCGATTTGCTAATTTCACTCTCATTATTGTTTTTATCACTGATTTTTACATTTTTAGCGGTTTGAGAGATTTTGTCATGGTTTGACAGTTCATTAACTTCATTATCGATTTGTTTTGTATCTTTATCTTATTCAGAGGGTCGTGATTCTTTACAATTAACTTCATCAAAAATTACATCACGTGCTATAATGATTTCATTTGTTTCTGCAATGAATACTCTATATATCCGTTATGCTCATAGCCAACAAGGATTCCCTTGAATGATTTAGCATCAAATTTATCTTTTCTTTTCTCATTGTAAACGTAAACAATACTTCCGGAATCCTCAAATGACTAATTCTTGGTTTTCTTTTATGCCAAAGTTCAAATGAAGTTTTGTCTTGTGAAATGGCTTTCGTCAGAGCCAAATTGAGTAAATATGTTGAAGTTAGAATAGCCTCACCTCATACATCTTTATTTATATCTGCAGCATGAATTAAAGTACGTGCTTCTTCAAGTAATGATCGTATCATTCGTTCAGAAACCGAATTTAGTTCCCTCCCGTACACAAAGGATTTTGAATTCATTTGATAGATATTCATTTCCGTTATAGCAATATAAGTAGGCAATTGTCAAATTGAAATGCGCCTCACCTTTTGCTGTGTAATCTCTAAAACATCCAAAAACATCGTATTTACTCGTTAATAGATAAACGACCAAGTAATGGGTAAATTCTTTAATAAGTTTAACGAAATAATTTTTATCATCTATTTGTTATAAGCACCTGCTTCTTATCCCCACTATTTGCCATGGGCCATACGTGCCACTAGCATACGTGGGCCACAATGTAGCGTCTAGCTGCGGCGCATGTTCAGTTCTCCTGCAGCTTTCGAGCAATGAAGACGTCCTGTATTGCTGTCCGCAATTCAGTTGTCAGCTACATATTCTCACGCATTATTTTCCACGTAAGATTTTGGCAATCCTGCCAAAATGGACTCAAACGACTAGAATTTTACAGAGTTCATACCAAATTAAGCTATCTTGGAGATGAACCTAGAAAAAGGAAGGAAAGATTTTCACGGAAATCTAAGGAAAAATAAGAGAACTCCAAATTCACTACGGAGATTTTGTAAATCGGAAAGTAAGAAAGATTTTCGGAAATCCAAAACACTTCGGGCAAGCAATATACCGCTGTGAGGCCTCGAGCTCTCTAATCAGTGAGATAAGACTCAGAAACAGAAGAAAGCATCGAGTAACAACGCAGTACATCATCAGCCAGGAAGCAGATAAGTCAGCTGCCAGAATAGATTTAAGGAGTTGAAAGGTTATACGCTACGTTGCCGCTGAAGGTATAAGTCCTTCTCACCTTCGTTGCACGGGGACGGCTCATCGAGAGAGGACCGAAAAGGATAAGTTTCGGCCTACTCGAGATTGAACCGATTAAATATTCACGATTAAAAAAAAAGTAGAGCGGTCGCGGTACCGCTATCCCCTCACTCTATGCATACATGCACGCCAGCAAAAGGAATATTGGAGCAGGAAGTATAAAGTTGATCGCAATTGAAGATTAAAATTTCAAAGAAGTTGAATTATTGAAGTTTGTCATTTTCAAGTGCAATCTGTAGACAGGAATTAATCTCTAGTCAATGTTACATAAAATATACAATTCATTGTTATATAGTAATTAAATACGGCAAGTATGAAATGTGTGATGTATACTCCATCTCGTTATACATATACTACAACAGAACGGGTGGGTGGGAGAAAGAGAGAGAAGCTGTGTTGGTGCCATGCTTAATACAGTATTCTATTTATAACAATTTTCGAACTTTCATAGTTATTGGAAAATTGTATACTCATTTTATATTCAGAAAAGATTATGCGAACCCGTACATTTTCTCATCTTGAAAATCATGAGAGGGGGAGGGCAGAGGAGAGAGAGCCCGAAGGTATATGAAAATAATTTCCCTCATATATTTAATGTTAAAGCAGCCAACAAGAGTAAGTGTGATTGTTTAAGACACAGGGGAAAGCGAGAGGAGGAAATCAATAGAAATGGATTTTTACTTCGAGAAAAAGGAATATCATGTTTGTGTGTAGAATCATTATTATTTGGACACATTTGAAAACTTCCTTGAATATACATTACTTCCTCACTCTGCTCTCGATTCTCAAAGTAATAGGCTCAACAGGTCTGAGTAGGATTTCCAATTTCAGTCGGATATCCTTAACTGGTTTTATATTATCTTTTTTGAAAGTATATTTCCGCAGCAGAGTTGTCACCAGGATCTTTATTGATATCATAGCATAAACTTGTCCTGAAAATAATACAGAATTGATAGAATAATGAGAATCAATCATGAATTGATGATAAGCTTTCTAAAATAATTGGTTGTCGAAATAACTATTGAGGGTGATCAGAAGTAGATTCGTTTCTAATTTTTCCCAAATTTGTCAATTTTTCCCTATCGGATTAAACTAGGTCAATACCACAATGCGCACAAAGTATAATCTGCAGTTTTCTTACGTCAAACCAGCCCTATCCGACTATGTGTACTTCAGCCAGAAAACTTTCGGACATGTCTACTATGAGTTTCTCCTGAGAATTTTCGCCGCATGGCGGCGATTCTCGCCCGAGGTCCGCCTTCAGGATCACATTAAGAACAAAGTATAAATAAAACACCCGTTTCAGGGTATGATTTACCTGAAACGGAAATTATCCTTGATAGTGTATTTGTTATCAAGTTCAGCTGGGTGTGATTCACCGACCACTTGGGGTACGGGGTTTTATCTTGACAACTTTGTTGATCGTATGTCATAGTCTGTGGACATTGCAATGTGCATAAATCTGCACCTTGTAATGTGAGGCCGCAACTCTATTCATGCAGGTAGCCTACTGATCTGTATTATACCCTGGATAGAAGATAGCCATGTATTTTAAGGGTAAAGCGCGGACACTTTTCGATGCATTATGATGCACGCTGTCCTGAATCGGCATGTTACATAGTCAACTGACTCAATACCATTCCCCAATTTACGGCTTCAACTCGGCCCGTATTCGTGACGTCATCCACATCTAGGTTATAACATCGACATATAAACTGGAACGCTCATGTCCACTGCGCATTCTTTTTGGATTAGGAAAGAAAGGACATAGGAAGCATTCTCGGTTTTCTCCGTCTTGCTTTTTGTGATTGGCTCTTGGCTTTGGCTCAGGCCCGTGTGAGTAGTTAGCGGGACCCTGAGCCTTGGATTTGACGGCTTAAGTTCGTTTCAAGTTTTCAATATGAATAATCCAAGTAACTTGTTTTGTTTGTCGGACGCGAAGCGACATGGGCAACGTCTGCAACTTTGTTTATAAATTTCTAAAATTATCTTACAACTGAATAAGATAAATTTAGAAATTTATGATGAAAGTTGCAGACAGGCCAGGTAATAAATTTCAGAATTGCAAATGTGGTGATTTTGGTTATTTAGAAATTTATTTATTTGCGACTAAAAGAATTTAGAGTTAACAAAGAAATGTGCAGGGAGGCTAGTTGAAAATTGCAGAATTGAAAATTTGATAAATTTGGCAACTTTTAAATTCACTCTCCAGTAATCAGATAATTTCGGAATTCTATAAACAAATTTATAAACTTGAAATTCATTTTTCGGTGACTAGATGATTTTGAGAAATTTATAAACAAATGTGCCGACCAAATGCATTTAGAGTATTTAATTGAAAATGTAATAAATTTAGCAATTTAGAAATCATAATCCAGTATCACGATATTTTTAGACATATATGTATGAACCAATTCGCAGAGGGGCCAGTTCCAAAATATGAGAATAAATCCATGTTCTGGATTTCAGATGAAGGTAGAACTTGTAGGAAAAATTTGAAAGGGTCAAGTTTTGGTATTTTAGAATTGAGAATTTGACAAATTTAGCTATTTCAAAACTTACAATTCAGCAAATAAATAAACTTCATACAATTGTCGGTAATTTACTTCTGAAATTGTAGAATGGGGTAGATTTTATAATTTTTGAAATATATGTTGGCAGAGATTTCAGTTGGAACCTTTGTTATTTCGAAATTGGTAGATTTATAAATATTATCTAGATTTTCATATTTAGAAATAATTTCAAATTCGTTTATCTATATTATTGGTGCGTTTGGAGATGGTATCTGTCTCCCGAAACTATTTTAATATCTTACAAGGAAATTACAATTCACGTTTTTATTTCAAATTTTCGCTGGGTCTGTTTCCTTTACTATATTTTGATAGATAAAAGTATGAAGTAACGAAATTCGAAGTCCCCGTTTCATTTTTATGCACATGCAGCGATAGAGATTTGATAAGGGAACACACAGTTAGGCTATGCGTTTCATTCATATTTGAGTATTTACCGTGCGTGACCTTTGAAGCAGCATACACCAAAGGCTACTGCATCTGTGGTTATTCCAAAAAATGGATTCGACTCAGAAAGTAAGTAGTTTGCACATACTGTTATGAAGATTCTCGATTATGTTTTCATTTTTTAATATATCAATAGAAAAATCATGAGAATTACACAAGTTTTCTTTAAAAAATACAAGTACATTTAGAGAAAAGTTATAGTATTCGGCAACATTCCATCCATATTTTTAATAAAAGTGATAAATAATATTCCTTAGTACCTAAAAAACTTAGAAACGGGTGCCGGTATTCGCCTAAACATAATTTATTTATCAAAATCTCCTTAAATTATAAATTAATTATTTGAAAATCGCTAAATAAATATTAATTTGTTTCACATCAAAATATAATTTCATGGAATAGGAAAAACATCTGCTTAAGATTTTTTAATAATATATTATAGTGCCAATTATTATAGACAATTTTTTAAAACAATTTATTGCAAAAATTTTTTTCTATCATTTGTAACCAATTTTTTTGAAAATATTTTCTAAAATAAGAAAAAAATATAAGGTGCGTCATGTACAAAAACTTACAGATTAATAGCTATGAGCAATTAAAGATTGAAAAAATTTATTTTCGGCTATTTTAAAAAATTCATAACTCTAAGTTTCACAATATTGCAAAGTTTTTACAAATGCAGTTTATTTTCTAGAGTGAAAACGATCCAAGTATGCGATGATACTATTGAAAATATTTCCAATAACCTAAAAATTAAATAAATAGTTCGGCATTGCAGTCACGGAATAAGCAGGTTCATTATAATATCTGCATGCAGTTTATGTATGTTTATATAGAATTGTGTGTATTAGCTTCTGAGCACAAATAATACTCAACAAAAATTTCGCGTGGGACAGAATAAATTTAATTACCTGTTAAAATTATTTTTTTCAAAGATGATTATTTGAAGAAAAAATGATTTTGCAAAAATTTTAACTGACAAAACGTTCGCACTCAATGAAATATTGGATTATTAAGGATTATATTTGTGAAAATATAAATTTTATAGATTTTCATGTCATTATTGGTAGATCACGGAAAGTTAAAAATTATTAAGCTTTTTTGCAAGGTAA